>QLIY01000337.1:0-154529 GCA_003260075.1 Phallusia mammillata
AAGCACAATATTAGGTACGTTGGAGAAAATAACAAGCACCATGTCACTATTGGGTTACCCCCCCCCCCGGCCGAATCGAAATTTAGCCGATTCGGTACATCACTATTAAAAACAAACCGAAAACAAACCGTCATATGTGACCGACAAATCTATCTTAAACTACGTTAAAGGCTGGATGCACAAATATAGAAATTAGTTGTTTAACATGACTGTCAGGGAATTCTTTTTTAGTATTGCGACTAAATTAATTCCCAAAACTTGTTGTCAAACTTATTCATTACTTTTGGAAACTTCGATAATTACCACCAGGATGATATCACAAAAAAACACGTTGCAATATATCGGAACAAAACGTTTAATGTCACTTGTAATAACATTTAAGTTATTTGTTACATGTCGCGTGTATGTGTAACAAGCATCCTTAAACAGAAGTCCATCCCAGTATAGAAACTAAAACCATAAGCGTATCAGTTTCTATTTTTGATACGGCGTGAAGGAGGTAGGTGACGTAGAAATTTTGCACATTGGTGACGTAACGCATACAAAACAAACACAAGAGAGGAGAATACCAATATACAAAACTTTACCTCAAAACATAACTTTACTGTTCATAGAAATTCCAATAACCAATGCTTCACAAAGCATTACACCAAGCACTTCAGGTATGTGTTATTGAAAGTAAAAGGCTATTTTTAAAGCGTTTTATGACCAGGAAGTTAAGTTGCTGTTGGGGTTCTGGCAAACTACTTTTTCTTGGTGGTCGATTATTTGTATCTTATGTCAATTGTGCGGCATTTTTATCTTTTCAAACTAAATCCATTGTCGCTAAAAATCATATCCATTTATCTGAACTCAACTAAACGTTGACAAATTTTGCCAATAAACAAAGTTTTCCGCTTAATTTTTAAAATTATCTAAGTTTTTTTTTATATTTCTAGACAATAAATTCGACAACCAGTTGCTGCTTGTGGTGATTGCCGCTGCCGGTGGTTGTGTATTTGGTGGAACGTTGACCATTATGTGTATTCTCTGCCGAAAGCGTGAAAGGTTCATGTTTGAACAATGATCTGTTGTAAATCATATTTATCTCGTGATTTTGTGACTTTTTTCCTGCAGAAGGGAAGCAAAAAACAAATTCAAGATTAATGAATATGAAGAAATCGGTAAGTTAGAATGAACATAAAAGCAACAACAACACTACATTGGATTTTTGTAACTTACAACCGAACCAGCGTTACAACAGTTTAGAAGCCACATGTGTTTTAAAGGTTTTACGTAAATTACTTGTCCGATGTGGAATCAAAAATGTTTCTATTTTGTTGTTTACCTTTTTGTGATTCACAGATGAAAGAAAACTTGAAGGCAAACAGGTCAATGCATTAAAACAATCCGAAAAAGCCGTCTCTTCAGAACTTGATGTTCACAAGACCAATGAAGCGTCTGTTGAAAGCATAGCCATTGACCGCGCCAGTTACATATCATTGGATGACACAGTGGTTGTGATGAAAGATCCTGTCGACGAAACAACTACAATTACTGCTTCAACTGATCAAAATGAGCAGGAAAGTCATGAATTCATAGTTTGTATATAATGTCCTCAATGCAACACCCGATTAACGCACTTTCTTTAAAAATATCAATTACCGTATTTTTACATATGAGACATTTAAACATAAAACCCATATGCGACTTTTAAAAATAACTAGTTTAAGAGTACATACATATTGCCCGAATTCAGTAAACATTTCAGTAAAACATTTGATCTGATACAATTAACCATATATTTTTCTTTAACTATAAAGAAACCTTTTTTCTAATCTTCGCGGGGAAATAAAATGTCTTGTACAATAATAAAATCAAAAATAATACTTGAATCTGTCTTTGCTCGTTTAGCTGAGGATATCAGTAAAATCTCTTTGGACGTAGAATGTAATTAAACCATTTGGAAATCCAAGGTAAAATTAAGTACAGCAGAAAATGTTTAGCTCCACCTAATGACTGGCAACACACATCACAAAACAAAACTCGTAAGGTAATAACTTTCGGACTTTACGTTTATTGTGACACAACACTATGGCGAGGAGTTATTGTGATGATTAACATCAGTATATAGTGGGTGGATTATACCTTCGTTGACTGAGTGTTTTGGGTTATGACGAAATGTTTGATCTATTTTAATATCACAGTGACGTTATATGCACAGACGACTCCAGTCGTGTTTAAACATGTTAAGTAGCTTTCAGTTGACTTACGTTACCAATAGTCGAGTGATATCTATACGTTTCAATTGACTGAAGTTACACATAGTACTGAATTCAGATCAAATCACACAAACAATCCCGAAATTCCGTGACTATGTGGACTCAAGTCTAAACCGGTGTATATCGCTGACAAAGATGATATATGACACACGAGTTTTTCAAGCAGATATTCAAATTACTGGAAAACACACGAATTCGATATTGAAACAAATGCAATTAAACAAATGTGTGTAGAATGGATAGGTTAATCTCAAAGACTATTACTTTAGGTTTGAATAACGCTTTTCACTTTTCGTGTAGTTACAACCGCTATAACTGTTTAAGATATTCAAAAAAAATAGCTTGGCAAAACCCAAATCGGTTAAAGTTTGGCAAAACGACAACAATTACGCCTGGAGGTTGAAAAGTTCCAAGCATCTTGTGTTGCTGCCTGTTTTTCACCGAAGGCAAAAACGATAAGTGCAGCAACCCCGTGGGTTTTCTAGAACTTATAGGCGTAATCCGGCTACACTAGAATTAGGCAAGTTTCACACTAAAGTAGCAGTGGCTTTGTGTAGGCTAGGTTTCCCATTTACTCTTATATTGCAAAACTGTTGGCCAACTTGCTTATTTCGAGATTTGTTTTTGAACCTAGTTGCTTTATAAAACATTACATGCAAATCTTATGAGAAATTAACTAAAGAGTAACAAAGCAGTTTTATTGATATTAGAAGTGTTGAACTATATTTATTTACATATTCAACTTTTGTTGTTGGGTGGTTTAACAAGACAGTTAGTTTGTAACTATTTTTGCAGTACATTCATCAAGCCAGCAGTTAATGGCAAAAAATGGAAGCCATGCGTTTGTTAAAAAAAATGAGGTTAGTCATTTATGTGATGCATTAACATGAACAAAAAATATGCTACAATGTTTACGTTTTTACAGGTTGTCTTTCTGTGTGTGGCTTGCAATGACCATAGCTGGAACTACAGGTTAGACAAACTATTGTTCGACACGTTGAAGAATTAGTTAAGCACATAGACTTATTGCACTTCAAAGCATATCTTATGAAAACTAAATAAACATAGGTACACAAGACACGGACTTAAATAGTAGCTTTAATAAAAATCAAATTGCCAGCGATGGAGAATAAAACGTACAGAAAAGTTATGTGTATATAAACGCGCTTGTTTCCGCTTGTACGTTATATTTTCACCGATTGTTTTTGTCAAAACGTCTGTTTATTAAAATGAATACGTTTCATTCTGCATCGCTGGCAATTCGGTTTTTATTAAATAAATATAGTAGATATGCAATTCTAACCTTGTAGCAACACTAATAAATTGTCTAACATTTTTTTCACGTTTTTATGAAAGTTTCCAGTGCGTTCGAAGCAGAGCGCCCGTACGACCCATGTATCATAAACCCGTGTGAAAACAACTGTACGTGTGAGCTTGCCAACAAATTTGAAACAAACAGATACCGGTGCATGGGAAGTAAAGAAAAATGCACATGGAGTAAGCCTTTATAATTCCCTTAATTAAATTGGAACAATATTTAAGAACTGAAAAGTAATTTTTTTACAGAAGCTTTGGAGGTACAATGCAACAATGACGCAATTCGTGTAACGCTGCCGGCTTGGTTGGTGACGTTATACGCTTTAAAGCATGACGTCACTATGGATGACATCACGAGTGCGCTGTATGTTTCAAGTCAATATCAGCCGGATGAAAACAATTGCAAAGCTTTTGCTAATACCACAAAAGCTGGGGAAACACAATACAGGTAAACTTGAACATGATATTTGACCTTAAAAGAATAAAACGTAATTTACAAGTGCTTGTTACCTGTACAAGCCTATTTATAAAATGATTGTGTCTTAGCTCATTACAAGTAACCCTGGTCAATAGCAAACTGTGTAAATAAAATGTTTAAATGGTTAGACGTATGTTTTTTATGTAACAAGTTTCAAAACGGCTGGTTAAAACAATGTCCGCCTAAGTTCTAGGTCTCTCCACACAGTTTACAGTTCAAAACTACACATAAACCCCTAACTAATGGTTCACCCCACAGCCTTATTCTTCTTACGACATTCACAAATTGCGATACGATGACGCGTATCGTGGGGGAATCCCCAGAGTGGAAAGTGATTGTCACCAACCAGGTTTGGTTTGAGAAGACGGTCGCGGATTTTTACGGTTACCCTGTGAAATTGGTGAACATCAGTTGCTTATATCCAATTGACTTTATCATGAAGACCCTCTTGAAACCAATGTAAGTCAGTTGCAAACGATGAATAATTGATTTAAACCTACATAGATTTTATATTCTGCCTGCTTGGCATTCCATAAAGAGTTGCATTCTTACGTTTTGGAAACAAAACCGATTTTGTAAAAGCATATAGAGCCAATAAATGATAAGCTGCAGACAGTGCACACTGATATTTTCACTATATTGCAAGATATTTTCACTTTTTAGTTGCTGCCAGCCTCAACCATTTAACACCACAAACGGAAACCTAGGCGTTGAAATGACTTTGGGAGCAGAAGCGCCCAACAAAAACGGGATCATGACGTCAGCACTTGGCTTGCCTCTTTCGTACATGATTGGTCAGGAGTTATTCGTCACGCTCGAGCTAACAGAAGATAGTGAATTTAACCTGACATTACTGGATTGCTACGTTTCTCCCCATTTCACTGTGGGAAAGGATTTTGACACAGTGGATATAATAAAAGACAGGTATAAAACCGAATTTTAAAACTCGTTTTAATTATTGTTTATCATCAGTGATTATGGAGTAGAGTAAACCTTGGCTAATCCGAACCCGTTTGGACCAAAATACTGTCCGGATTAGTCGAAAACCTGGATTAACCGATGTCGATAAGTTACAGCCTTCCCACATTACAAATCAATTGTACCTCAAGTTTTGTCCGAATTAGGGGAAGATCCGGACTAACTAAATCTGCTGGTTTAACCGGGGTTTACTGCAAAATAGGTTATTCTGGGTCATATTAAATGTTCGTGTTTAGGTAGGCCTTATTTCTTTGTGAATATCGCCAATTGGCTCAGCTTTTACTCAATTGTCGCCTATTTTCCAAAATTATCTTCCAAGGTAAATAGCAGGCATTAGTTAAGTTGGATTGTCATGTTTCTGTTTTTAGGTGTCCGTCGAGATCAATTCACTTTCGACACGAAATAACAGAAAACGGCATTGGGAAGAGAACGGTATTCATGTTTCAAGTGTTTAAATTGGGAGAAGCCGCAGATTTCTACATTCATTGCCACGCTTTGCTTTGCAACGAAGATTGTGTTCCCAAGGTAAAATATGTTCAAAAGCTTAGGCCAACTAGGCTACATTATAAAGAGCAAAATGAAAGCCTTCAAATGTATTATATTATAGGTTCCCAAGGTAACAGAATCAGTTGATAAAAACTAAAGAAAATAACCTAAAATAAGCAAGCAACGAGTAAAGCATAATAAAACAACGACATGCTAGAGCCCCCCCCCCTGGTTCCCAACCTTTTTTGTAACATTCCTCCCTTTGCCCATTTTCGAATTATCCATTCCTCCCCACAAGAAGAAAAACAAATATAGGCCTAACATAAAAAATTATAGCAATTTGAAATCGACCTTATAATTAGGGATGTCCATTTTAGAATCTTTTACAACTGGTTCTAAATGTGAACCGGATCCAAATTATAACGGACATCCCTAATGTATATGCAAAAATATTCTGTAACATTTCCATTTTTTTTATTTTTTTACAGTTTTTATGAAATTCCTCCCCTGAACCCTAGGGAGGAATTCCTCCCCGGTTGGGAACCACTGTGCTAGAGTCTAAAACCAAATAACACAAAACATTGAAAGAAGGGCAACAGAAAATTGATATTTTTGGTCTGCATGTAGTGAACGCCACATAACGCTACCCATTATAACCTCCATTGCAACGTGAGAGTTGTAAACGGGCCTGAAATTGAAGTCTGAACCCGGCCCGAACCGAATCGTTTTTAAAAAGCCCGTTTGACCCGAAAGTTTGATTGACAGGCCTATACATTGCAGGCTTAGGCAAGACCAAGACAACAAACACAATACAAGATTGGTCTTGAACAAAGTGGCTGTCTGATATTAGGTCAGGTCCAGCCACCAGCTACTTAAATACTTAATTTTATTCAAAAAAATGCTGACACATAGTATAAAGTCAGGCCCGAATCAAGCCCGTTGTTTTAATAAAGCTAAGCCCGAACCCGGCCCGACTTACAACTCTGTGCAACATCACGCAATTGCATTGGTTTCTGACAGTGCACACAAAACCGAACCCGGTGGGGCCGATCTTTTGGTGATCCACTGTCGTCGCTGAAAAAGTCAAGTTTGATATTACAACGAGATTTCACCACCGGACCTGTACACGTCAGAACAAAACGAACTGCCAAAAAGCGAAAGCAAAATCCAACACCACAGAAACCCCCAAAATCAGGTATAAGAATCAATAAAGTTTTTTATAACGGTAGATCTTTCTTGACTATATTATTTAGTTTGCGGCACGCACATCAAAAATAATCAACAGTTAATCCTTTTCAGTAATAACTAAACAAGGGCAAGTTGGGCTGCCTACAAAATTGCTGCTTTAGGTCTATAGATACAAGAGTTTGTTGCCCAGAATTACCAAGCTTTAACCCATATGTATGCTAAACGCATAACATACAACTCATGTCAATGCTGAATTTCAGACCAGGCCTTTTCTTGGATGATCCCAACTCTACTGGCTTTCTCCAACCTCACGCCCCCCCCCCAACAAGGGCAAGTTGGGCTGCCTACAAAATTGCTGCTTTAGGTCTATATATACAAGAGTTTGTTGCCCAGAATTACCAAGCTTTAACCCATACGAGTATGTAAGCTAAATTCATAACATACAGCTCATGTCAATGCTGAATTTCAGACCAGGCCTTTTCTTGGATGATTCCGACTCTACTGGCTTTCTCCAACCTCACATGTGTGGCTCTGCTCGGTGCGCTCTGTTACGCCCTCGCGCGGTCAGTAAGTTCCCGCAGAAACCAGCGACTTCGCGACAGCCTACATGGAACCCCCGTCTCGGACTTGTTTCTGAGACGAGACAACCAATCAACTTGCGCCACGGAGACCGTACAGCTGCTGAGTGTAAATCCGCAGTTCGATTATGCCAAGAAATGCACAATGCTTACACCTCCAACATCGCCAAGCACCGGGACTGCAGCAAAGTAACGCACAAGACTTTAAACAGCTGCAGTTAATGGAGAAGCTTGCATAAAAAATGCCTTCAACGTCTTAAAGGCTATTAATGTACATTTAACTGTAAGAGAATTTTTTTTAAGAGCATGTAACTGAACTGAGTTACCAATTATGATATGTGTTTATGTTCCATACATGCCATCTGCAATCTTGTACGGACTTCAAACAGCAGCTAATAGAAAAGCTGTTCTTAAAATTGCCTTTGGCGTCGTATTGGTTGTTACTGTACATTTAACTGTAAGAGAATGTCTTTCAAGAGCATGTAACTGAACTGAGTTGCCAATTGTGATATGTGTTGTTTTTTTGTTAAAGTTCCATACTTGCTATCTGTTCCATGAAATGCGTTTGTTTTTGAAGGGCTCTCTTGAACTGTATGTGCAAAAGCAGCACAGCTTTTTCAGAAGCAATAAACTTAGCAAAAGCAAAAATAAATCGCTATCGACCTTTGTTTGCAGTCACCTCACCCCCCCCCCTTTTGAAGGGCTCTCTTGAACTGTATGTGCAAAAGCAGCACAGCTTTTACAGAAGCAATAAACTTAGCAAAAGCAAAAAAACTCGCTATCGACCTTTGTTTGCAGTCACCTCACAGACATAGGTGTTGTTTGATGTTATTTCAAGATGAAGAATTCACTAAAATGTAAAAAGCAATACACATAATGATGAGTCAGACCAACCATATCCGTTGTGCAGACAAGCACGAAGGTAAAATAACAATTCAATGTATAGATCGGCTGCAAACCTATGACATCGAAACACAGGACCATAGCACACTAAGAGCACGTGTGATTGTTAAAACGGTCAAAAGTTTTAGGTCTTAAAGTCTAGTGTTAAAACATCTCCGTTAAATGAAGGTAAAAAGATAGAAGCGGTTCTAAAACAGATAAAGGCTTAAGTTGCTACGAAAGGGTTAAAAACAAATGTTGATACGCCCGGTGTTGGCCCCCCCCCCCAACCATATCCGTTGTGCAGACAAGCACGAAGGTAAAATAACAATTCAAGGTATAGATCGGCTGCAAACCTAGGACATCGAAACACAGGACATAGCACACTAATAGCACGTGTGATTGTTAAAACGGTCAAAAGTTTTAGGTCTTAAAGTCTAGTGTTAAAACATCTCCGTTAAATGAGGGTAAAAAGATAGAAGCGTTTCTAAAACGAATAAAAGCGTTATGTGCTATGAAAGGGTTAAAAACGAATTTTGATACGCCCGGTGTTGGTCTCTACAGCCCCTTGTTGAAATAAACTCTTTTGATTTCAGGATCTTGTTTAGCAATCGAATCTTGGAGATCCTTCTCCAATGACGTCACCGCAAGTGAACTGTTCATAAAAATTATATTAATGTAAATAGAATACAACTTTGAGGTTAGTAGTATAATTAGTTACGGTCACAAACTTGCAAAAAACACTGATTTTTTTACGAGGTTCGAACCGAGGACGCTCCCGGGGACGAATCCCGATTAAGGTTTTTTTGTGCCTGTATATGGATCCAGGCGCCTTAGAACATTTGACCACGTTAGAAAACTGTAGTCTCAAGTTAACGCCATTATGATAAAGTTGATCAAATAATTCCGGCAAGAAATTATAAATAAACTGCTAGTAGCTAGAATATTTTCAGAGCAAAATCTAAACATAACGCTCACCTCATTTGCGGAAACAAGGCGCAACACAACGGTGTCGCGAAGGAAAGTCTGTAATTGAATTACAATTTGTTCAAAGTAGCAACAAGATTTTACAAGGTTGTGTTTGGAGCCTGACTAAAAACAATAGATTGTTTAGGAATTTCAAAGTTGTAAATTTTAAGTGGCTTTCAAGTTTGTCATAAAATTCCTGTAAAATGTGCCACAATGTTTCATACACTTTTCACAGTTGTTTTATGCGTATACTGTTTCACCAATATCATATCCTTGTGCTTGCTTATAGATACCGGTGATGCCGGTCTTGATTTCATAAGAATGAATAACTAAATGTGTTCATAAATTTGCCACAAAGTTGGTTAGATTATCTTCAAAAAGTCCACATTAGTCGTCTGTTTTGCATTTTCCATATTTTCAAAAGATCAACTTGGTTCCAAAGCAAAATATTGTTTGGTCCGTCTGAGTAACGAGTGGACCTGAAAACCAAAACTAAAATCGCTCTTTTACTTACGAGAATCCAACAAGCAAGACTTGGATTGGGGCATTCATGGCGGGGTATTTCTGTAAATAACAAAAAAAACATTTAAAACATATATTTTTAGGGCCCCGTCGAGTGGTCCCACCAACGTCCCACCCCCAGTCGTGTTTACCAACACTACGCCAACCTCACTTTCTTGTGAGCCCTAGTCACATAACGCTTTATAATACGGTGTAGCTGCAGCGCGTTTTGGTATCATCCACCAATCGTGCCCTTTATATTTTTTGCTCAATAACGTTGCGCAGCTATTTCCGGCTTGGTGATTGTTTTAGTGCAATTGGGTCACTATGATGTCTTTCACCAAGCGAAATATACCCAACTCAACTCAACTTAATTTATTTTTTTACTACAATAATTTCTTAGCATGCAATCAAACAAAAATAACACAGATATGTGCGTCACAATTAAAATTTAAAAAAAATATATTTTGCATTTCTAAACCCAAATAGTCAATTTGGAATTTTTCAAATATAAAATTGCGAATAAAAATTAGGTTTTTGAAATAAAAAATTCTTTACGGGGTCCGAATAGCCGTTTTGTATTTTTTAACCCAAAAATTTCGCCCTTTGACAGGCCATTTGAGTAAAATCTACAACAACAAAAGTACGATTCGATATGCACAAAAGAAATTTCCTTTCCAAAATCGGAAAGAACGACAGCATGAATCTTACTTTTAGAAAGTTTCCTTTCACTAGTCGGTTCATAATGATGGGTGGAATAGCTGAAATTAAACATACAATTCCAGTATTACAAACGAATGACACACAAAGAAAATACAACTTAATGTAAATATAAGGGATTTGCCGAGCTGATCCAGTACCCAAATACTCGGTACCGAGCATCTGGGAGAATAAGAAACAGCGGTTTAATATCTAGCAATGGAAAAAAAATAAACATTCAGAGTTCGTTACGTAACGCTACGAATTTTCGTTTCTTCCAACAAATGATTATAGGGTTTCAATTGTTGGGTATTCACCCCCCCCCCTCTGGGAGAATAAGAAACAGCGGTTTAATATCTAGCAATGGAAAAAAATAAACATCCAGAGTTCGTTACGTAACGCTACGAATTTTCGTTTCTTCCATCAAATGATTATAGGGTTTCAATTGTTGGGTATTCGTTAATATCTGCTTTGTGGAAACTGATGGGTAATTTGGTAATAAAGTTACAGCATTTAGACGTTTTCTTATTCGTCCTTTATAAAAAGCCTCATACAAATAGCAGGGGTCTTGATTCTTGAAGTATATGATGTAAGATTCTTGTGTTAACAAACCGTATGCATATTTGTTTAAGTGATGTTTGAACGTAACAAGATAGCGTCCTCAGATCCATACATCACCCCCCCCCCCCCGTATGCATATTTGTTTAAGTGATGTTTGAACGTAACAAGATAGCGTGCTCAAACAGATCCATACATCATGGTGGAGCTACTAGCGTAAGAACTCACAGTAGATAGATTTGCTAAATTTCGGTAGGTGGCGCACGCACATATTTTAAATGCAATTTGTGTGAAAAATGCTGACAGTTAAGGCTATTAGGGTTGGTCTGAGGTTTCGTAAAAACAACAACAGTAAAATTAACCTAAACCTAGTTCTTTATGTTGAATTTAGTCACTAACCTTATCCCAGTCTGACTGTTATTTTAAATAACTGCGCTCTTTACGCCATCTATCGGTATTTAGTAAAACTTCTCTGCTGGGAGTTCTTACGTTAATAGCTCTACCAGATATTAACCACAAAACACCTTGGGAATACTGCAACACATTGTACATAAGTTTTTAACCATAACCTCTGTTAATAGATGCACGAGGCATGGAGCTCACCCATTCCAGGTAGTGCCATCCCAATTCGCGAAACAACCACTTGGAAAATGGCGCTTCGTGCTGCTTTCTTTGAAGTTCCAAGCCTCTCCCCACTTGCACTTACCACCGGAATTCCTTCAGATAGTTCCCTAGGGAAAGTAAAAACCTCAAATTATAAGAAGTGGTGTAGTGGAGGATAACTGTTAGAGGTTTTATGCTAAAACAAGTATTTAAAGCAGTGGTTCCCAACCTTTTTCGACAAATTCCTCGTTTGACAGTTTACAAAATATTTTCGTTACTTCATAATAGACTACATAGGAGATGCTTAACCATACAAAGATCATTTAAAATTGGGGTTTTTATCAACTTCACAGTTCATATTCCCAGAGCTTAAGTGTCTATTTACAATGTCGCAACGACACTATAAATGTATTTTAAAAGTCTACCACATTTGAGGCTAGTAAGTTCCGGAAATATTTTTGTCGCATTTTACAAAATCCAGAAAAGCACAATATTGTTGCGTACGACACACTCGCAAACGATATCACAGAACGTCGCAATTGCATGCTTACATCATCGGTTTACACCACACTGCATGATACAGCGATATGTTGCGTCAGGGTACGATATGCACGTTATCTTACGTCCTTGTTATTTACATGACACAACTTACCGGCTTCTCATCATAGGAATGTTGATACAATTTGCTGACGCAACAGCCGCAAATGGAACATATCGCCCAACCAAGGAAGGTAATTTCTGCAATACAAAACAGGAGTTTATGTAGAAGCATCAAGCCAATATATGATGGCTGCACCAGCCAATACGGCCAATCTCTCGTCACCAGCTGCACTGATGAGACCTTATCAGTCGAAACAGTGTGCACTGTCTACAGCTTAAAGAGGGGCGACTACGAACACCACACAAGACACAACTTAACAGCAATGCTTAAAATATTACGGCATCTGAAAAAGATTAGTTTAAGTCTTTTTTTGTTTGTCAGTGCTTTTGAACCCTGGTTATGCGAACTCAAATGGGTGCATGAAATATTTCCACATCTTTTCATAACTTTACGTTTAATTTTATTCTGCTAATGGCGATACAGAAAAAAGACCTTAAAAATGGTAAACAATGTTGGGTAATACCAGATTATAGGGATGGGGATCGCTGTTTTTTGATGCTCGGCCGAGCAGTTGTACAAACTGAGCCAAGCATTAAATTTGCATATTTCCCCCCCCCCGGTAATACCAGATTATAGGGATGGGGATCGCTGTTTTTTGATGCTCGGTGCTCGGCCGAGCAGTTGTACAAACTGAGTCAAGCATTAAATTTGCATATTCATGCCGTTCTGCAGTTTTGGCCCTTCCCTACTAGATTACATAACAAACATCCTATTTAGCCTACTTCTAATCAACATTATTTGCATTATATAACATCAATTTAAAAGTTCAACACACCTTTGTGTAGGAGTTGAGAGTAAGAGCAGTAGCTACAGCTCCACCGGTAGCGAAAACATAGGATGTGAACAAACGCCTACAGCACAGTCATAAAACAATGTAAGTTAAAACAATATGTAACTGACACTACTTAAGCATTGCTGGAATCAAAATAAATATACAAGTGTAAATAATATGCAAATTACAAAATTAGGAAACTAAAACAATTTCCCATTTAAACTAATAAAAAAAACGCAACCAATTTAGTTCAAACAACATATAAATACTTTAAATGAAACATTTCAAAACAAAACATGGTAAAAACAGTGCAGTTTATTGAATGTATATGTGACATCCGAATCACAGCAAATTTTAGTTTCCACAAATGTTGGGAGATTTAGAAACATCAAAATTGATACTCTTCAACTTACGTAGTGGATATAGGAGCATCCCCACTTCTGTTTGTGTAATTTACAATAGCGTTGAAAGATTGATTTGCCCACTGCCAAAATATCACAGCTGGAGCAGTTCTGTTAATAAAGTACAAGGGTAATATAAACAATAAAATAACACTACATTTCAAGTAAACTGTAAAAAATGAAACCAACTTGTAAAAGGTCAATAAACAACCAGTAATTGTCATATTCATTGGAACTTGAGCAGACATCCGGCCCAAAATAAACATTTTTTCTTTCGTATCTGGATGAAAAGCGCTGTCATATCGGTACTTTGCTGTCCAGAGGTCTTCCTCAGTTGTTCCAGAAGGGAGTTCGGCCCCTTCACTTAAATTGTCACAAATGAAAGTTTATCTGTAAGTTTTTAACATTTCACAGCTGAGCCACATACCGTGACTTTAGCACCAGTGTTTTTGCATTTTCCAAATCTTTGCTAGATAGCAAAACATTCAGTGGATTGGTTACTGCAAACAAAAAAAGTTGAAACGTTTTTTAAGTAATTTTTAGTGAACTTTTTACAAATCCAATTATACCTTTTATGTTAAATACAATAGCCCAGCATATTTCTTTTTTCATATGTATATATTGTTATATATAAGTTTGCAAAAAATGCAACTAACAGTAAATCATAATGACATGTAGAGATGTATAGGCATAGCCATAGAGCAATCTTATTCATATTGAGTGCATAGATGCAAAAGGTCTAAAGAGCATTAAAAATATTGTATTGTACCTTTGAAAAAGTGTCTAGCCCTTCCACCATATGTATCTTGGCTCCATTTTGGTTTTGACAAATCAATTTCTTTCAATGCTTTGGTTAGTTCGTCTGACATTTTAAATGCATAGAAAGTTAGACAAACAATCAAATGCCTACAAAAATAAATAAACTAAAATTTAAGGTCTGAAATGCAGCAAACGAAAGAGTTAATGACCACGTGAACCGTTGTGCAATTAAACATGCATTTGTTCCAATTACATTTTTGAAAATACCTCCTAATAATAAGTATGTGGGCCTGCACTGCAAACTAAGCAAAACTGTGTGCAACTCTTCCAATTTATAGTTTATACCTAAAGGTATCTTGTTGTTAGTTATCGGTATTGGTGTGCACTGATAAGATTTGTTTGTAGTCTCAAATGTCTATTTTAAACTGCAATGTCACCCCAACTAGTTGGTTCACGGTTCAATCAACACAGAATGTACGCAAGACTGGCGGCTGCCCCCCCCCCCCCCCCCCCCCCCCCCCCCCCCCCCCCCCCCCCCCCCCCCCCCCCCCCCCCCCCCCCCCCCCCCGGTTTTCTCAACTGACCACTCACAGCGTTTTAAATAGGGGCGTATCCTAGACTTGTTAATAAAAGCTGCTCAATGCTAACATAAAAAAATGCTTCAGCACATTGCTATAACGTTACCCTTTCTAAACATAATGAAAAATATCAAGGCTAATGCAGACCAAAGTCTGTTTTACATATACTTTGATGCAGACCACATGCTTTTGACCATGCAAAATCAAATGTATGTTTTTGAACTCTTTTATATGAGCGACGGAAAAGTTTTGCATAAAAATATGGCTTAAAAGTCGAGATGTTTGAAATGAAATTCGAAATGTAGCAAAAATTTGTTATCATGCGTTTTCGTATTTTCACGCTTGGTCGGTCAACCGTAAAGCTCAACGGCACGTGTTTTTGATTTTGGTTACCTATCAGTGTACCTAAATAACAAAATAAACCCACATTCCGTTTGTGTACGAAAGTGCTTAAATGATTGGTCAGTTCGATATCCTTGTGTAATGGTTGTCATGCGAGCATTTGATTTAACATTATAAACTTCTAAAATTGCCCAAAGCCATAAGTCATTTAAACGTAGCTTATTTTGTGTGTCCAAAATTTGATAGTTGTTTGTGTGTTGGGGATTAGGTCGTCACAATTTCCCTTTGTTACCGAGTCAGGAAGCTTGTGTTTGCAGCCGAGTGCCTGCGAATGTGATTTAGTGTTCCCTACTGACTTTTGTACCGCGTGTTTTGCGCTATATAAGGTTTTGCGTTTTGTTCAACAATACACTCTAAACCAGTGGTGGCCAACCTATGGCGCATGCGCCAAACGTGGCGCATTGCATGATTAGAAAAGGCGCATTGCCTTCGTTTGAATATCATGAAAATCAAATTAATAAACAAATAAATAAAGTAAGCCAGCCCCATTAATTATATATATATATACATATTCATGCACAACATTAATCAAATATATCTTTATTTCCACTATTCTTCTTGCAGTTATAAATATGAAAAAAAAATATAATCACCGTTCACCACATTTTTGTCAGTTTACAATTGCGGCTGGTTCCGGTCAAAGTACGTATAAAACGTCCAACCCATTGTTACGCGATAGAGCCTCATGGACGCCATTTTGTGTCCAAATTAATACAGCAGGTTTAGGGAAAAAAACACAAATATGGCGCATCCAACACAGTATGTTAAAAAGTTGGCGAATGGTATGTAAAAGGTTGGCCACCCCCGCTCTAAACACTGGCCTCAGTCTACAATCGCGACTGGCCATGATGTCAATTTAACGGCCACCCCTCAACACTTGCAGCATCTTTAACTGTCAATGACCATGCGGTTCACTTTACCTCACAAATCCAATTTACACAAACAAACGTTTATGTTTCCAACATTTAACACATGCTGTATTTAAAAAAGGAAACTTCCTTACAAACTTAATACACTGTATAACTAAAGTGCTGCCCAGCGAATATTATTAACACACCTTAAACATATGCACCACGTCAAAATGGAAATACAGTTTTGTAAATAATCACTCTATGTGACTACAAAATAACTTTATTATGCAAAGGAACTCAACCAAAAACAAAACCTTTTGGTTGGAAAGCACAAACATTCAAATAGTCACAGTTTATCATTGGTAGAAAAGCTAGAGTACCACCGCACTTGAAGTATCAAACAAAAATATAAAAGTAAAATATGCATATGATACACGTTTTGACAAAAGGTGTTACAAATAAAGTATTCCCCCCCCCCCTCTTCCAATTTATAGTTTATACCTAAAGGTATCTTGTTGTTAGTTATCAGTATTGGTATGCACTGATAAGATTTGTTTGTAGTCTCAAATGTCCATTTTAAACTGCAATGTCACCCCAACTAGTTAGTCCACGGTTCAATGAAATCAACACACAGAATGTACGCAAGCCTGGCGCACACCGGTATCACATTCCGAAGTTACGCACCAGGGGTTTTCTCAACTGACCACTCACAGCGTTTTAAATAGGGGCGTATCCTCGACTTGATACAACTGACAACAATGTTAATAAAAGATGCTCAATGCTGATATGAAAAAAATGCTTCAGCACATTCCTATAACTTTAGTTTTACCATTGCTAAACCTAATGAAACATGTCAAGGTTTATGCTTATGCACAGACCTCAAATTAGACCATGCAAAATTGTATGCATGTTTTTGCACTCTTTTCGGAGATAAGAAAAAGTTTGGCAAGAACATATTGCTAAAAAATTAAGACGATTTAAATAAAATTCGAAATGCACCAAAATTTATTTTCATGTGTTTTCACATTTTTACGCTTGGTCGGTCAACCGTAAAGCTGAACGGCACATGTTTTTGATTGTGGATACATTTTTATTTTTGCTTTTTCGTTTACCTGACTAAAAAGCTGAACTATCAGTGTGCCTAAATAACGAAATAAACCCACATTCCCTTGTGTACAAAAGTGTTATAAATCATTGGTCAGTTTGATATCCTTGTCCTTGTGTAGTGTTTGTCATGCGAAAGCATTAGATTTAACATCATAAACTTATAAAATTTCCCAAAGCCAGAAGTCATTTAAACGTACTGTATTTTGTGTGTCCTAAATTTGATAGTTGTGTTGTGGATTCACAATTTCCCTTCGTTACGGAGTGAGGAAGCTTGTGTTTCCAGTCGTTTGCCTGCAAATGTGATTTAGTGTTCCCTGCTGAATTTTGTACCATGTGTTTTGCGCGATATTAAGTTTTGCGTTTTGCTTAATAAAAAACTCTACACACTGGATTGGAAACACACTGGCCTCAGTTTACAATCAAGACTGGCCATGATGTAAATTTAACGGCCACCCCAACACTTGCAGAATCGTTTACCGTCAATGACTATGCGGTTGTAGTTTTTACCTGGGGCTAAGGTCTACTTTTACCACAAATTCAATTTATACAAAGGTTTATGTTTCCAACATTTAACAGTTAAACCACATGCGGTATTTAATAAAAGAAGCTTCCTCACAAACCTAATACACTGTATAACCAAAGTGCTGCCCAACTAATAATATTTACACAACTAAAACATATGCACCATGTCAAAATGGAAATATAGTTTTGTAAATAATCACTCTATGTGACTACAAAAATACTTTATTATGCAAAGGAACTCAACCAAAAACAAAACCGTTTGGTTGGAAAGCACAAATATTGAAATAGTCACAGTTTATCGTTGGTAGAAAAGCTAGAGTACCACCGCACTTGAAGTATCAAACAAAAATATAAAAGTAAAATATGCATATGATACAGGTTTTGACAAAAGGCATTACAAATAAAGTATTTACATCTTAGGGAGACTAATCACTACATGTAAAACTTACAAAATATACCACAAAGCAGCAAAATAAAAACAAGATTACTGTTGCTTTAATTTTGGACGCTCCACAATTGTTTGAAATACCTGACTACTAAAGACAGCTACATTAATTTTCTTAAATACCCACAGAAACAACAAGAGTATTGTCACATACTGAACCCAGCCCCATTTAATAAGCTCCCAAAACCCTGGTGTGTATGTTATAGTTTCGGTTGGATAAGTAATAATCACTTCTATCGTAAAAGGCTGACTGGCTCCATGCCCTGATTTCCAAATGGGATAGTTTGGGGCATAAACAGTTGTAACATTTCTCTGCGAATAGCTGTCCCCCCCCCCCCCAGGTGTGTATGTTATAGTTTCTGTTGGGTAAGTAATAATTACTTCTATCGTAAAAGGCTGACTGGCTCCACGCCCTGATTTCCAAATGGGATAGTTCGGAGCATAGACAGTTGTAACATTTCTCTGCGAATAGCTGCTTAGTATGTTTGTCAAATCATAATCACTTGCAAAAAGGCTAGTTGAATTTACAATGCTAGTATTAAACCGGGTGTCAGTGCCTCTGTGTCTTAATGAAATCTTTTGATACATCCTTAAGTCACCAAAAATTGTAAACTTTGCTCCAGGAGTCAAGGATGAGAAAGTAATATATGCCAAGCTCTCCATTTGAAAAGTTGACATTCTGTAGAGCTTGAAATCAAAGATTAGAATCATTTGCAGTGATGTAATGCTCTCAGATGCAGCGAGTGGGAACTGGGCTGTAAAATTAAGTTGATCAAATTTGCCATCTCCATTTACATCAGTTTCAGTTGACTTGACTGAAGGAATACGTAAGTTCTGCTGCAACAAGGAGTTAAAGTTAGAGTATGTGCTCCATGCAAAGAATCCCCCGGGTTGTGGAGTGTCAAGTATTATCATTGCTTCCTTTTTGAACTTGACATCAGGTTGCTCTTGGTACGTGTTTGTGGTGATCCAAAAACCTTGACTGCGATAGGCAATAAGCAAGGGTGGTATAAAAGTCAACACAAGGGTAATAAGGATAAAAAGTGATGCTTTTGTGCAGCCCCCCCCCCATTATCATTGCTTCCTTTTTGAACTTGACATCAGGTTGCTCTTGGTACATGTTTGTGGTGATCCAAAAACCTTGACTGCGATAGGCAATAAGTAGGGGTGGTATAAAAGTCAACACAAGGGTAATAAGGATGAAGAGTGTTGCTTTTGTGCAAAGGCTGGACTTGTACCGATTCATAATAGAATGAGAGTAGATTTCAACCACCGTCATTTTTGATGTTATTTGGTTGTCACAGTTTAAGAATGCTTTTTATCAATCTGTAACATATAAACACGGATTGTTAATGAAAACAATATTACATGAAAATTTTTATGATTTACATGTAAAAATTACAATCAAACAAAGCATTATCTCATTTTTCCAAAATGTTTGTAATCTGAAAGTGAAACAAATGATCGCATTCCCTGCATATTTTTTGTCACAATTTCACGAAATGTAAAAAAGTTTTCATTTTCATCCTCCAAGCGTCTTTCTTCTTCATACATTTCTTCCAACATCTCGTACTCCACAGCCATTGCTGGAAAAGGCAGAGTATTGGCGATCCCTTTCAGAAAAGGGAAGGCAGTAGAAAATTCTAAGTTCCCACCAATTTCAAATATAACTTGTCTAGCTTGAACTGGTGTCACATAATAGTCAATTTTTCCCTTGCCACCACCCATGACAGCTTGCAACGGATGCTTAGTAATAGCATGGTACGGGGCTTCTACTCTCCAAATTGCATGCACTCCATTCCTTTTTACAAATCGATTGACTTGTTGTGTGATGTTATTTAAATGTCCATGCTTTAAAAGGCCTCCTTTCACTGAAATAACACCATACTGTTGTAGTTCAAGTTCTGCACCTTTTCCACGACAGACTCCCCTTGTTAGATAGCCTTTACGCATTCGATTTTTGGGAGGCTGATTTGGTGCTTTGTTTGGCAATCTAAGTGATGCTCCAATTTTCGGAGAACTTTTATCACCGTATTTCAACTGTTCAACATTATAGTCTTCTGGTGTCCAGCGTCTTGTTGCAACTGATTGGCAGCGCCATAGAGTTGTAGGATACAGCTTTACTGTACCAGAAAATATAAACTTTAGTGACATTTTTTAAAGCAGCAAGTTTTTCAATACAAACTGCAGTTAATTTTTTGTAATCATTGCAAAAAAATCACGTTTTAAATGTGTGATTTCAACACATCAGTTTAGTATTCTGCTTTAATCTGTGTTGTCAGGGAAAAAACAGTTTATAAAAGGTACCGTTCACTAATATAAAGCGGTAAAATTACTTTTGCTTTGAAAACCAACCAAACTATGAAATCAAATATTTTCTGAAGAAAAATGTTCAAACAAACATAATGTTTCAAGGAATTCCCTTACACAACAAATCCAATGAGCTAAATGCATATCTCACTTGTCTTTAAGGCTGGAGTAAGAATGCTTGTTTGCCACCAAAGTTGTTTTTTCTGTTCTTTTTCACACTACTTACAGGTATAATTTTATAACTTACAAGGAATAAACGTACAAGCGAAAAGATGCAGAGTACACTTTTGTCTAAGGCTAAGCAAGATTCACACCAGACGCGGTTGTTTTCGAAAATGTGAATCGCGACCGAAAGTTGGGTCGCCTGTTTTGTAAAAAAACGCATCCACTTATAAGCTCTTTAAATTTTGAGTGTAATCGGAATGTTCGGTAAAAAAGGAATAAATTTGGCTGAAACTGACACAGCAATTTTCATAAAAATGCATCGTGTCTACGATGGTTATAACCAACCCCCAAAAAACGAATTAATTTTAAATAATGTGTTAGAAAGAATGTTAGGCAGTTGAAGTATATTTGAAAAGGCAGCAACTTACGTCCATTTTATTTTAGTTATTTGGGGGGGAAGTTTGACGCCAACCAGAAGAAATGGTTTTGGTTAGTACAACGGTTCCCCCCCCCCCCCCCCCCCCCCCCCCCCCCCCCCCCCCCCCCCCCCCCCCCCCCCCCCCCCCCCCCCCCCCCCCCCCCGGGTCGCCTAAGGCATGGTTCCCAACTTAATTTAGGCCATGGACCACCAACCCCAATAAAATAAACTCATTGTCCACTTACTGTTGAGAAAAAATACAGTCATTTTTCATTTAGGGTTACTAATTTCATCGTTGGGGGTCAACGCAACTTGGCAAATGTTATCAATGGGTCACGGCACCAGAAAGGTTGGGAACCGCTGGGGTTAGTCGATTTAAACTAAACGGAAAAGATAGCTTGTTAATTGTGACTTGCAGGTATATGAATTACTGTCTTTTATTTCGAAAGCGTGCACGGTACGAATAAAGCGAGACTACAGTGACCGCAAAAGCAAATTTGCTCGAATAAATCGGCTCGTGAAAAAGAACGAACTACCAAAAAGGCGCAGAAAAGTTCAGCCCGTTCACAGCGGAAAAACAGCGGTTTGTATACAAATGGGTTCTAGTACGTTAAAGGTCTGTTTTCGGCAACATGGCTAACGCTTTAATGTAAAGATTGCACTTTTCCAACACCTAGGACTCATAAGACCAGATATTTCAAACACGTTGCAAAAATTTGCCAAGTTAAAAAGGACTTATGTTTATGTTTACATTTACCAAAATACCACAGCGTTCGACCACCATTTGGGCAGTAACTGCTTGCTCTCGTGTAGTTACGCACAGCGAGCAAATAACATCGTTGAGGAATGAAGGCGAGTACATGCGAAGCAAGCGAAGAACATGAACACATACGCGAGTACGAATATTTACCATCGGTGTGACGAATGTAAAAACGATCAAAACTTGTTTTGGGAGTCGCGGGGGTCTTAAGACCGCATACCTTGTTTTGGTGGTCGTAAATAAAATTTGTTTGTTGCCATGCATTTTTATGCACAGGGCGGGGAAATCATGGTATCTAAATACAGCATCACTTGCAGCATGACAAGGCAACACTGAAAATTTTGTTTGTGGAAAGAAAAATAAAGCGAAGAGAAGAACAAATGCACAGAACAAAATAAAACCTGTTGGCAAACCATGCATAAAAACACTTTAACTTGTATTTATCACTTGATGTTTGGTGCAGGGCTCTGTGGTCAAGGGAAGAAGGTTAGAGTCAATATCTTTCCAAAATGCACTTTTGATGTGAGGTGAAACTGTCCTAACAGTTGCAGCTGTGTTATTTCGCATCGCATCTTTTAGTTCTGTTTCAACTATGCCATCCTTTTCATTTATGACAGCTTCTGGAGTCAAACATTTAGGTATTGATAGGTTACTATTGTTTTCATGAAAACACCGGTGCGCGCAATTCTTTGCTGTTTGCTGATGATGCTAGAACACAAAAAAAAGAATTGCTGTCATTTTCCAGCACTATAAACAAAATTACAACATGTGGCAAAACTGCTGGTATGATTACCTGGTCATTTATCAGTTTTTGTAAATATCTTTTCTGAATTGGTTTGTGTTCACTTAGTTTGTCTAGGGCTTCTACTAGGCTGAACCATTTCCGTGTACGTCCAATGTCTTTTCGGTCCTCATATTCATCATTAAGCTTTTTCACAATCAGCACATACACATAAGTCCGGGTTTTTCTTTCCTCATTCTAAAAATCATTAAAAATACAGGTTAGGTTATCCAGGGTACCTTATGCATTTTTAGAAGTATTCTAATTTTTATAGAAGTTCCTAAAAAACTGTTCAAATTATACAAGCACAATACACACTGCATATAGGTTGACTTTGCAAACTATAAACAAGTGGTACAACTACTGCATAAATAATAAGGTTTTACCTCAAACACATCCAGCAGCCTTCCAAGCTCACCCACTACTCCTGCCTGAAATGAAAGTGCTCGTTAGGGAACTGTTTACTTAAAATATTGGCCACCAAGCCACACATACAGAGACTATGGTGGTTACAGCTTACCTCTTCTTCTACTTCTCGTTTTGCCGTTGTTTCAGGATCCTCGCCTGGTTCCAGTCCACCCCCAGGAACAACCCACAAATGTTGATAACGACTGCTGGTAACCAACATTACCTGAATGAAAAATGCTTTGTAATTAAATGGTTATCAAAAAATATTAATCTTGAGTAATCATATTAAATTAGTAAAATCTAAACAATAATCCTTTATTGAACACCTTTACATTAGTTGTGTTGTTGAATGATTTGCACTAAATCACAGAAATGTACCCAAACATTAATCCTTTATTGAACACCTTTACATTAGTTGTGTAATTGAGTGATATGGACAAAATCACAGAAATGTACCTCAGTTTCACATTCTGCTTTAAAACACAAACATGCTGCCCGTCTTCTAAATCCAGCATCATCATAAGTTCGAACCTGGTTTATTTTGATTTTCATAATCTGGCACAGTGTTTACATCAAAGTTATGAAGACTTATTCTGTAAAAGTTTAAAACAGGATCAATATGCAATACAAAATCTGAACATTTTCCGTTTAACTGGTCTGTTTATGTCTCCAAATGGTCTGCAACCCACAGCAACACAGAATTCCTGAAAGCAAGCCTGGGTTATATATTTATGACTGTTTTTCGCTGGTCAAACGATCTTAGTATGTTAGTTCACTTGGCGTAGAGCACGGCAACGGCATGTGTTAGCTCAGCAAACAAACTCGTTAATGATTTATTGTGGTTCTACAGAAGATGAACGAGCTAAGGATACGACCACATTCTTTAAACTTTCCTGTAATCAATGCTCTGCTGTAAACTGTTAAAAAGCAGGGACACGGAAAATACTAACAGAAAACCACAATCGAAAAAATAAACCGATTTGTCTCGGTCAGTTTACTCATTTCAATGCATATTTCAACAGACTTGAAGCTTCATTAAGGCTGAATTCTGTACTGAACAATACCCTCTATTCGAAAGCTGTCCTGTAAAGCAAGGCTCTGTTCGACTAAAGAACTTATTTCAAGTAAACTCGTCACCACTTCAGACCGGGAGCGAACAGAGAACACGCGCACGCCCTACAAGCGTGATCGCGTTGTGCTAAACGACTTTGAAGCTATTCGCAGAGCTCGAAATGAACTACACATGACGGCAGCAGACAAAAAGTAATCTTGTCACTCCTCTAAACAGTGCATTGAGCGGATTAACAAACGAGGTTCGATTACATGTCTGTCTGGAGACCTAAAACTTGGCACCATTGACTGACGAAAGGTGGTGATTTTGCATTTTACAGTCACAATTTCAGTTTTGTTTTTAATTTCCTGCATCACAGTATCGAAATGGCATTAAATTTCACAAAGCAGGAAACTTTGGCACTCATTTCCGAACGATACGGTGCCAACAGTCCTCGGCTACATGTTTTGGTTTGTTTGTATTCAAATTACACAAACTGTATCTTTTACAGTAAGTTCTAGCAAATTCAAGCAAAACATGTGAATCTGTTTTTGATATTTAAGATGCTGGCCTTTCCTCGACAAAACTAGCTACATTCGCAGAACACAGCATTCCTGCGTGTTTCTTTTAATGGAGAAACTAATCACTGAAGGCAAGATAGCTATGTCCAATCTGCTTAAACTGCAAATCATCTGTAGGGCAAAGGCCTGTGCCCTTGTGATATGCCTGGCATGTATCCAAATCGTTTGAGTTTGAACCTCTCCAGTTCAACTGCAATGTAGGCTACAGCAATCACTTTTCACAAACTCTACACAACCGGTTGTTTTGCATTTATCCCTTTGTTGTTAATATGACCCACTGCAGTACAGTAGCTTTGCCGCGACGTCACAAAAGACAAACACGAAAATGTCATCACTGCGAGAGAGTTAACGCTGCATAGGATAATACTGGATACTGCACCGTCGACGACGCAATGAAACGTTCACAGTGACGCACGTAATGAAGAAAAAATAGACCGAGAATTGTGGCAAAGAAGTTGACAGCACCGGCTGTGATAAAAGGGCCTGGCGATTGTTGCATGTGCAGGTGTATTATAAACATAACCGTTATCGGTATTTTTACTTTTTAAGCATTTGTACCGCTGAAAAAATGTAACAAAGCCATATCGCAATGGACGGGTTCGCAAATGGTTTACAATGCAGTTTAGGCGTGTATTACTTATATAGTAGTACGATCTCCATTGCAAACGGTATCATAAGTATTAAAAAAATTCTCAATACCATGCACCCTTGATCAAAAAAATAAAATAAAAATATTTCAAACTGCGCAAAAAAATTCGTCCAAGCGTAAAAATACAAAAAACAAGAACTTTTGCAGAATTTTCTAGTCTGCAGCCTTATCAGCACAGGGAAGGGTGAACCACTTCTTTGCTGATTTTCCTTGAACGCGTAGGGCTAGCAGTTGTTTCTCGAGAACACTGTCTTCATCTTGGAGGTGATGATCGTCTTCGGCTGCGTTAAAAGCAGAAACCCTGGATGTCCGCCGGCCTAAAGGTCAAAAAATAACCTAGTTAGATAGTGGACATAATAATTGTGCTTCACTGCTTACTAAAGGGAGGGTTAAGATATAGAAGCACTAAAACGCCTAGTTTACTTTCTTCTCATGTAGTTTTCTTCTAGTGTTTATTGTATTATATGATTTTTTAAGCCAACAATACATCGAAACCAAGAAGTTTAAACACAGGTTAAAAGCATTGTTGAAAAAATGCAACTGCTTTTACAACAACAAAAAACACTGGAAACCCTCAACTATAGGTTGCATTTTTTTAAACTATTTCAGTTTTAGCTTGGAAGTGTACCACGAACAATTAAATTACGTTGTCAGTGCAGTGTTTAACCACCATTAAAGCTTATAGGCGTATAACACTATGTCTTGGCCTTATAAGACGGTTATGTGTTTTTAAACTGTTTATGTTGGGCATAAACAAGCGGTTAACAAAAGTAGTTCAATTCATATGGATAAGTATTATCCAGTAATAGTTAGAAAGTGTTTGTTTATTATCTCAAGCAAGGTAAATAACAAGATTAGAGGCAACTTTGCTTTCGCTGTTAAAGACGTGTGCTCTAAAATAGAGTTTGTTCGATAAACAGAAGCTTAATATTGCAATAAATTTCGTACAATGCGCCTTCTGTTGTATAAAACCACCTTTGTGTGCTAGTCAGAACTGTTCCGCATTATATGAAGGTGCTTGCTTGAGATTTTCTTGGTCCTTGTGGCCAGTGTAAAACCGTTTGGGCTTTAGCTAGGCACGAACGTTCCATTCATTTCAATGACATTGTTAGGCAATTTAGGAACAAGTTACAGCGACCTGTGGTTTATTTTCCCATACAAAGGAATTCGGTATAACGGCTTACACGAAATAACAACACATGTGCCGCTCTCGAAGGGCAAAATTGAAACATCAAGGTCATGTGCGGAAATAATACTGCTTTGACACGAATATGTTTTATAAATTTGACACAAATTAAAAACGCACTGCAAGTCATGTTTATTTAAAACCGTTTTCCTATCGCATCTGTTATAGCCAGGGTTGCAATACCGTCCTTATTTCTAAGATTTGTCCTTATTTTCAAGGGCAATGTCTTGGAAAATTTTATTGCCCTTACTTCTAAGAAATGTCCTTGTTTGTCTTATTTTCAACAATTACAAGTCAAATCCCTGCTACAAGTAAAGTAAACTTATAGTCCTAAACTGTCATGAGATGCCCAAATATTTTTTTATACAACAAGGATTTGCTGGAACAGATTGTTTCTGGGCAAAATATATGACATGTGATATGTCATAGCTCGTATGAATGCAAAGATTTGTTCAAAAACGTTTGTTTCGTTTGAAAATTCATTTTTTCGGTTGCCTTATTTTGGGCTCAATGTCGATGGCAACCCTGTTTATAGCATAACTACAGGTTAAAATTCGAAGGTCCTAAGAAAGCGCTGTTTTCCGCGACATATCACATCCAACTTCCCCACCAACTATCGGACATTAGTTATACACTGTTGTATTGTAGCACACGCAACTCTTCACGGACAGGCTTTGTTCGTATGTAATTATACTAGTAAGCTTATTTTATTTAGCATCACACCAGTTGAATGACAAATTTGTTAAACATTACCTCTTGCGGAGTATCCAGTTTTGCTGGCGATTGTTTCAGGCGCGTCAGTTCTCTGTAAAACCGAAACCGCCCACATCGCTCGCTTGACTGCCTTCAAACCGGGCACCGCCCTAACCACGCCCACACAGAGGTTGGCCTCTGACGAACAAACGAATTCGGTGACGTACTCGAAATCCCGTTGCAACTGCAAGGCACCTTGAACACTGTAAAACAGATAGAAGCTTGAACACTATACACGGACTCGAGAAGTATTTAAATCAAAAACATGACTGCATAAGCACTTGTGTATGTATAAAACATCATGGACAAGTTTCAACCTACAATGACGACGACAACAGCGATTGTTAAAACGTCTGCGTGATGTATTCTATGTACAAAGGGTTGCTATCGACATAGACCCCAAAATAAGGACATCCAACAAACTAAATTTTCATACCAAAAAACGTTTTTGAACGAATCTGACTTTATACGAGCCATGACATATCACATGCCATATTTTTTGCCAGAAACAATCTGTTCCATATAGCAACTCCTTGTTCGTAGAAAATACTTCCTACATCTCACGACAGCTCAGGTCTAGGTTTACTTTTACTTGTAGCAGGAATTTGACTTGCAAATGTTGAAAATAAGACAAAAGACTCAAATCAAAAACAAAGATATTTTTCAGAAATAAGGACAAAATGTTTTATTGCCCTTCAAAATCAAAATAAGGAAAAATCTTATAAATAAGGACGGTATGGCAACCCTGTAAACACACGTACTCTGGCAGTTATGTATTTGATTAGATAGAAGTTGTTAGGATAACCCAATGTTGACTCAGTCTCACTACTGGTTGCTACGATTTGAATTCGAAAAATACTTAGCGGGTGGCCTTAATATAAGTGTTTTTGGAAGTTTAAGCAACGCCACGGATTTGTTGAATGCGTTCCCCCCCCCCCACACAGAGGTTGGCTTCCGACGTACAAACGAATTCAGTGACGTACTCGAAATCCCGTTGCAACTGCAAGGCTCCTTGAACACTGTAAAAAAGATAGAAGCTTGAACACTATACACGGACTGGAGAAGTATTTAAATCAAAAACATAACTGCCAGAGCACTTGCGTATGTAGAAAACATCATGCACAGGTTTTAACCTACAATGACGATGACAACAGCGATTGTTAAAACGTCTGCGTGATGTATTCTATGCGTTTCGGGTAATGATGAGCCTCGTTATCGAAACTTGAGCACTTATTAGTTCGCTTAAAAAATGACTAATGTACGTATAACATGCAACAGTAGTTTCTGTATGTTTAGGGCGGGTTTGGGAGCACGATTTGTGATATCAAGCGTGACCAACAACTGTTGAATTCGAGTTATTTGTCAGTTGATATTTGTCACTTGTTAATGAAGGTTAAAATAGTTTTAAGGGAGAATTTGCACTTTGCACTATTGAAAAATGCAACCTTACGAAAAAGGTACAACACTGCATTAACAGTCTAAAAAATGTAGTTATTTTTTTACACGCTTAATTTTACCATATTGTACTGTTATGTACTGTCTAAAAAAGTGAGTTATTGTTTGCAAATTTGTTAGGATTTAACCATAGCATACTGTACTTACAGCCTAAAAAAGTGCGTTAATATTCACAACTTATAAAAATTTAACCATACGATAATGTATTCACTGACTAAAAAGTGTGCTATTTTTTACAAACTTATTACGTTTAACCATAGCAAACTGATTTACAGCCTAAAAAGGTGTTATTTTTTTACAGACTTGCTAAGAAACGAACTGGAAACCAAAATCAAAAATTTGCACTTATGTATTTGATCGTTTATGTGATTGCGACGCAGATATGGTTTAACGCCAACAACGATAAACCCTACGTAGATACAATCAACACGCTATCGAATATCTTATCTGTCATCACCGCTTTAAAACAGGTGCAATGCTCAACGCGACCTAAAAAGCACACACTGATTTTCGACTTATGCGTCAAAAATGACGTACAAAACACGCTAGGTGCGTTTCACTTTTACAATTGTTGAAATATTGTGGGTGACCTGTTAAGATAACCTAACTATTGCCTTTTTAGGTCCGAAAACAGTTGTCACCTGAATTTTGGATTACCTTAAAATGGGATAAAGGTATTTTACTAACGCATTTTCCAAACAAAAGACAACTATTTTCCCAACAAGTACAAAAAAGGCTCGTTAGGAAAATGTGCAAAAATGCAGTTTGTTGGGCCCCCCCCCCTTTTACTAACGCATTTTCCAAACAAAAGACAACTATTTTCCCAACAAGCACAAAAAAGGCTCGTTAGGAAAATGTGAAAAACTGCAGTTTGTTGGGGTACCATAGATTTTTCTAGTCTATGCCTTGCCATATGGGAATGCTTGGGAGACCGGCTTGTTTCGGTCTAACGCCTTTAATAGGCCTGGCCTACTATAGTAGATATATGATTTATAATAAGTATGCCGTGATCGCTGGTCTGCATCCCCCCCCCCGCTCGGTGCTCGACCAAACAGAACACTTGCAATTTTGGCACATCCCTATGGGGGTACCATAGATTTTTCTAGCCGGTGCCTTGCCATATGGGAATGCTTGGGAGACCGGCTTGATTCGGTGTAACGCCTTTAATAGGCCTGGCCTACTATGATTTGTAATGAGTATGCTGTTAAACGCTGGTCTACACGACGCTTTAGGGCTAATCCCAGTATGAATGTATTCGTCTTTTGTTGTGGTAAAAATAGTCGAATTGTGACATTGAATTGTACTTTGTTCGAAACATGACCGCTTCAAGGGCAATGTCTAATGTTTTACGCAAAAGCGAGGCAAAGTCCCTTACACTCCATGACGTCACAAGTTAAACAAACGAGTGATCAATCAAGTGCACTATAGCCAGGTTACAGTGTTTTGATCAAAGACACTCAATATCTGAACGTTAAAACTATTGTAAAGAGCGATAGCAGGTTTCAATACCCCCCCCCCCACTCCATGACGTCACAAGTTAAACAAACGAGTGATCAATCAAGTGCAATATAGCCAGGTTACAGTGTTTTAATCAAAGACACTCAATATTTGAACGTTAAAACTATTGTAAAGAGCGATAGCAGGTTTCAATAAAAAACAATTTTCATAAACGCAATTACTATAGTATTACTATAGTATACAATATATTGATGCACTGCACTTATATAAAATGGTTTAGGCCGAACTTGAATATTGAACCAAAATACACCCAAGATAAGTGGTAATAGATGATTAAAATCAATTATTTGTTTGACTATGCAAGTAAACTATATTTTATGGAACTTTAAAATACGTTTTGTAATCTACCAGCTGCACATAATAAGAAATATTTGTCAGACAACAGGACTTAAGTTTTCTACGGCGATGCATTACTGTAGTAATTACATTTTCACCACTAAAATGGCCATAAAAACGTGTTTCTTCAGTTTTAGTAATATAACAGCTCAGTTAGAAAGAAAACTTACAAAATATTTTTTTACATTTGCTAATTGTACATTTACTCCTAAAGTATAAAAAAGTGTTTTAAGGCTTTTTAGTAACGGTATATTGTACAAACGATCAGGCATATTAACCACAGTGCCGGGAAAAAGCCATATTTTGTGATGGGTCGCAGGTATGATGTTGTTTAATCAGTCGCCAATCAAATAAGTTTTTCTAGACCGCCCACATAATAAACATTGCTATTCGGTTATATAGGCCATAAAAAGTGCACGGTTATGACTAGGCCAATGTCTTTGCAAACACTGCGTACCGCAATCAGTTAAATCAAAACGACCAATTTTGTCCCATTAAACCAGAGTTGTAAGTCCGGGTCGTTTTTTTTTGAATAATTTTAACTAGCTCAATAGCCAGTTGCTGGACCTGGCCTAATGTCAAACAGACCTAAAACGCCCTGTTCAAGACCAATTGTTTATTGTGTTAGTTGTCTTGGTCTTTTCTGAGGCTTCAATGTATAGGCCTGCCAGTCAAACTTTTGGCCCTAAACAGGCTTCTCAAAAACGATATGGGTTTTGGGCTTGTACTTTCGGATTCGGGCTGGGTTCGGGCTCCAATTTCAGGCCCGTTTACAACTCTGCAATAAACAATATTATACACAGCAAATTACCAAATAGACATGATATATAAAGGTTAGTTTTTGGTCAAGTGATTTATGGTTGATGTATTTTTGTGGTGATAAAGGCCATAGTTGCAGATTAACACTGTTTCCATTTAATTGAACACGCGCAAATTCGTGTTTTTGAGCTGTTTTGTCATAGGACATGTTACAAATGAACACAACCCGTTTTGTAAATATTTGCCAGAAAGATAAAGCGCAATAGTGAACGAGATTTGAAAGCGAAAGACCTAACCAGTTACCCCTCATAACGTAAGGTTTCATTTTCCCCCCCCCCTCGTGTTTTTGAGCTGTTTTGTCATAGGACATGTTACAAATGAACACACCCCGTTTTGTAAATATTTGCCAGAAAGATAAGCCGCAATAGTGAACGAGTTTTGAAAGCGAAAGACCAAACCAATCACCCCTCATAACATAAGGGTTCATTTAAAGTGGACAAAAAGGTAATAATAGCTAAAATGTATAAATATCGACAAAACTAAAACACATGTGTATATCTGTGCGCATTTTCATTTTTTTCGCCAAGAACCGATAAGGGACGCCAGATAAAATGATTCAGCATTTAAAAATAGGTGAGACACGATATTCATTCACGAAAAGGCATGAAAAACGTGATGATTATGGCCGTAGTAGTGTGTCATGATGATATTGCGCCATCGATGATTTGCAAAAACATTGCATCATGTTTATCCGGCCGATAATTCTGAAATTAGGTTGAAATCAAACCTGGCACAAACAGACTTCTTAGAAACGACCTTCGCGAGGGCACAGGCTCATTACAATGTTAAAGGATAATTATATGTGGTAAATGCCAGGATTACAAGTATGCAGAACGAGAAACGTTTTTTTTTTGCGGTTTGTAACAAGTAAATACCATTAAGGTTTTTGCGCAGTTTGGCTTTAGACAACTGCCCCCCCCCCAAGTATGCATAACGAGAAACGTTTTTTTGCGGTTTTTAGCAAGTAAATACCATTAAGGTTTTTACGCAGTTCGGCTTTGGACAATTGTAAGCATTTTTATCCACCATTTACGCGACTTCATAAAAAACACGTTAAAACTGGTACATTACCTCAGCAGAAAAAACGGATACACTCCAAACTTGAAATGTAAAATTGACTAATTGTCGTTTAAACAATAAAAACACACCAAGTTATTTGATTTCAGAGTACAACAGGACATAACTATTTATTTTTGTCACTAAGAAATAACGGCAAGTCTTACAAAAACGACAATTTATATGAAAAATGTCTGACCCAATTTTGATAGCAATATTAACCACGAACCTATAGGACATGATGCCATTAACAACGGTCCAACATTTGGCCACGAGTATTAAGTTAGGAAGCAAAAACGTTTTGGCAATGCATTTTGTTGTATGTTGTTCGAATAAAGAGATTCACTTTTTTCAAAAGGCAAAACGATATATTCCCTAACTTGGTTATGATTACGTACATTCAAAAACAAACAATGTCAGTTTCATACAAGCGCCTTAAAACCTGTGAAAATCCAAAAATCTAAACATCTGGTTTATATAACATTTTTTGATGTTTTAATTATCAAATCAAACCTACTTGGTGATCATAAACATACCGCGGTTTAAACCCTAAATGTCGTGGTAATAACTTTTTATACACGGCAAAAATGTGTTGAGGAATAGCATGGCCCAGAAGCGCCAGGGTAGTGTGTACCTTACTACAATACTTCCTGGTAATTACAAACCGGGCAACCACACTGATGACTTATGCTGCAAGCACCGCCCAGTGACAACAGCCAAACACGGAGATGAAAATTATTTTTCCTCGAGCACCAGAAATGCCTGTAGCAAAGCAACCGTCCGCTCCAGGAGTTTACAGAGCGTTGCGACAAACAGTCCGTCGACCATTTGCGGTGAAAACACACCGTTGTTATGTCCACGATAGTTGTTTGTCAAGAACAAACAAATTGACGAGTTACAAAGTAGGTCACTGCTTACACAACGAGCCACATACGTCGTTGGCGCAGCGCAGGGCTCGAAATGAGGTGCAGACGGGGAAAGAGCAATCGATTGGTGGAAACAATAGAAAAAAGAAAGGAGGTTTGGTAGGTTTACTACAGGTCAATAGGGTTAGGATTAAAATTAAATTCATTTAAAATGTTTGCATGAAATCACTTAGCGGGTTACGACCTAGCTGTGTGCAGTGAGGCATGATATACATTTGTAAAAATCAGTTTTTAGACTCATGCGTCAAAAATTAATTCCTTTCTTACGTTGTTCGCTATGGTTTACTGCGGACAGCTTACTCAGGAACCTGCTTCGAGCACGTGACGAACTGTCATTGTTTACAAATCAAGCATTCTAAGTTTACATAACAAACACATACCATTGTGAGGTTTTTCAAATCCTAAAGGGTTACCTTATAGAGTTGTGGCATCGTCGCCAACGCAGACTCGTTTTTTATTACCGAATGTGAAGGGCAAAATAGCTTTGTCGCCCTAGCGGTGGTGAGTAGACGTTTGTTATGGGTATTCTTTGTACTATTGTGTAACGTAAGGAAAGTAGGCGTATAGGAGGCCGCGGTTTCAATCACATTTCGAAACCCAGTTCAGCAAGTCGTGAAATAAATTGGTAACACTGTTTTGCGGTTACGGAAGGAATGTGGAAAGGTTGCAGTCAATTTCTTAGGACCAACATTGCACTGTTGAATGCCCCAGAGCAGATTGTGCTATTTTTCTGTTTGTTTTAGTACGTCACTTAACGCAAACGGCTTTGCAGAGAATTAACAAGCACCTTGTGTACTAACAACAAAGTTCACACACCAATGACATGACCAAGGCCATTCTTGCGCAATCGCCAAACTGAGTCCTCTAACTTACAAAAAATTGAAAGGTACGTGCCACAAACAATGAAAACTCACACACAAGCTAGACATTAATACAAAACCTGTAATTTTCTAGGCGTGGTCACTACTAAATCCCCCCCCCCCAAGGCCATTCTTGCGCAATCGCCAAACTGAGTCCTCTAACTTACAAAGAATTGAAAGGTACGTGCCACAAACAATGGAAACTCATACACAAGCTAGACATTAACACAAAACCTGTAATTTTCTAGGCGTGGTCACTACTAAACAATTTTTAACCTTTTTTAGGCTTGGTATGTCGAGTAAAATACCACAGTTGTCATTAGACTATTGCAAATACGCACCTTTTTATCGTCACATTCGTCAATAAAAAACCCAACCAGTTTTAAAGTTGACATTTCATGACTGGCTTTGTACAATACAACTGCATTTAAAGACCCTAGTAGCAGACATACCTGAAACGAATCTTGTGGTCAACGATATGACGTATTGTGACGTCAAGGAGGGCTGACACAGCTGGGGGGACCGCTGTTAGTTGGCAACGTGGGTTGAGAACCGAAACAGCGGACGATACGGGAACTAGAACAGCGCGAACCGATTCCTCCATATAAGGACTTGGTGCACTGTGATCTAAATACAAGGACATGTTTTAAAATGCATTGAATCGGATGTTTGATAAAAGTTTTTTAGCAGTGATTTTTGAAGAGTGGTTAGATTTGACCAGTGGTTATCAAACGAGGGCCACTTGTCTCACTCAGGGAGGATTTTTTTCAGTCTTGGAAGGAAACTTGTGGCAGTAGGGATTGACACATACGAAACTGTACCGCTGGGAATGCTTCGTTATTTTTGTTGGGAAGGTATTAGCGATATTTTAGGTTGCAAGGAAGAATATGAACGAAACTTGAAACCCACTGGGTTAGACGATGAGTACAAAAAATGTTTGACTGTTTTGGGGCGACAAGATGACCCTGTGGCAATGAGGTTTTGACAAAACTAGTTACTCCCTGTGTGATTATATCTATCAGCCGCGAAAGTTTAAGGTTGATCGCTGACGACATTTTCAATCGCTGCGTACCACCGAAACCCTGTTTAGCTGGGTAGAGGCATGTTTTTCTTGACTAGGCTTTTATATTTTTGATACCAGCAAGGTTGACAATTCCAAAGGAATGCTCAAGACACGTGTTTTGCCCAAAACCAGGGTTAATTAGTTGAGCCCGTTAATCTGCATTCCATTACTTGAATTGAATTAAACATATAACAGAAAGCTACTGGCGTACCACCTTAAAACCGTACACAGGTTAAGAACACCTGGTTTAAAAGCAAATAGAAAGGATAAAAAGACAAGAAATAATCACTGAGGGTAATGGGACAACATGAAGTGAAAACACAAATTCGAACAATATACATCAGCTGTGAAAACACATTTTAAGCCAGAAGTGCACAATGTTGTAAACTGGTCTAAAATTGGAGCCCGAACCCAAATCGTTTTTGAGAAGCCCGTTTAGGCCCGAAATTTTGTTTACAGGTTCCCCCCCCCCCGAACAATATACATCAGCTGTGAAAACACATTTTAAGCCAGAAGTGCATAACAAAGTTGTAAACTGGTCAAAAATTGGAGCCCGAACCCGAATCGTTTTTGAGAAGCCCGTTTAGGCCCGAAATTTTGTTTACAGGTCTATACATTGAAGCATTAAAAAAGGCAACAAACACAATAGACAACTGGTCCTGAACAAGGCGTAGGGCTGTTTGACATTCAGGTCCAGCAACTGGCTACTTAGCTAGTTAATTTATATAAAAATACTGACACAGTGTGTAAAGTCAGGCTCGAATCAAGTCCGGTTTTTAGAAACCCAAGCCTGAACCCGGCATGTGCCCTTTAGTCAACAATAAAACAGCAGGTTATGTTTTTGGGGTAAAAAGGACCCATAAATATATTACAGTAGAGCAAAATGTTGTGTAGCGACACAATTCCAAGAAAAAGACTTTAAACAGTATTGCGTCAACAGTTGGTTATGTAACTATCCAGAAACATCCATATATAATGTCAACGCCATATGGAATTGTGTAAACAAATCTAGCGGTTGTTGGTATTCAAAACTAGCAAGCGAATTGCTTTCATTTCTACAACTATGTTATGACACAAGCAATAAATCACATGCGTATTGTGACGTACACAAGAACCCTTATGACGCAACAGATGCAGATTTCGACGACAAATTGCTGACGACAATTGGAATTACAGCATAGTTAAGCGTCAATTTTTGAAGTCATCAGTTTAGCCGATCTATGCAGTGTGACCAAATAACAACGCACAGCAAAATTAATATTGCAAGCATAAGGACTAGCTGACCCCAAATGTGAAAGGTCACTTTCAAATCGAACATCATTTGTCGATTTAAGAAGAAGCAAATTTAACTCATTGCATTACCTAATGCGTCCCAGTCTGACAAATTCAGGAAAGGCCTTTCGATTTTATAACGCTTACTGAAAGTAATATATGGGTTTATTTTTTAAATTGGTGCACAGTTTGTGACAGTTATATTTTATTTGTAGTTATCTTTTTCGTGTTTTTTACGCATGTGGCCGTATATATGCAAAAGTGTGAAAATGGGAATTCTATGAGAGCAACTAATAGTTAAACAAAAATTCATGCCCCCCCCCCCAGAAAGCTACTGGCGTACCACCTTAAAACCGTACACAGGTTAAGAACCACTGGTTTAAAAGCAAATAGAAAAGATAAAAAGACAAGAAATAATCAGTGAGGGTAATGGGACAACAAGAAGTGAAAACACAAATTCGAACAATATACATCAGCTGTGAAAACACATTTTAAGCCAGAAGTGCATAACAAAGTTGTAAACTGGTCAAAAATTGGAGCCCGAACCCGAATCGTTTTTGAGAAGCCCGTTTAGGCCCGAAATTTTGTTTACAGGTCTATACATTGAAGCATTAAAAAAGGCAACAAACACAATAGACAACTGNTGACATTCATAATTGGCCCTACAGTAACAAAGGTTGCCCACCCCTGTTGTAGACAGTATAAAACTGACCCTGGCCCCCCCCCCAATCACTTTGTGTGATGAACATGTGCGGCCCTCGATCCAATTTTGACACTCATAATTGGCCCTACAGTAACAGAGGTTGCCAACCCTGTTGTAGACAGTATAAAACTGACCCTGCGTGAACCCTCACAAAGGGTCAGTTGAACAACAAGCTCAGAGCAAAACAAGTCATAAAATCAACAACGAAAAACAAAGCACCCCTGAATGCACACATTTCAATCACGTAAAACGTAATTGCAGCTAATAACTCTTAATTAGACACTTGGACAGCATGACCTTCAAATAGCACGTAACTCCAGTCAGCTACACAACAGTTCCCTTTGAATAATTGATATCCCTATGGGGGAAGTGTATTCTATTTGCACGTAGCAGGAATAGATGTACGCATTTAACGCTGAGGCATCTTTTTAAACGGCAATTAGTTCGTTTTAAAGTTGTGTAAATCCGGATATTATGCAATGGGCTACACAGAAGTACAACTGTATACGAATCATTCACTGTGAATGCTTGACTAAGATTTATTTTAAGCAAAAAAACATCAAAATTAAACGGTTTTTAAAGTTGCTACCTAAATTTATTAATGTAAAACTTTACAATTTAGTAATATATTTTATTATAAACGGCTGTGTTTTGTTATGCTTGTGTAACGTACAAAGCAAATTTAAACTAAGTTGAAAATCATTTTGCAAACCAGGTTAAAACTTTCCACTGAGTTACGCAAAAAAGCAATTAGGACAGGGATCAATACCCTCAGACCGTAGTTATTGACTTTGAGAATTGAAAAGTGTTTTGTGCGCCCAGAAGTCAGAAGTAAAGACTGTTGTTTCGGGTAGGGAATTCAATAATCGTTAAATAGATGCGTTCCGGAGGTGTAATCATTACCGCCTTAATTGTGAACAAAAGTTTTAAAATACACACCGCTACATGGCGCTAGCGAGTAAAATGAAATAAAGTGTTTCGAGTTTTTACCTTACGAGTTTTACTCCAAAAAAGCCTATTGTTCATTTGTACTTTTTTGTTGGTATAGTTTCGAAAATTCTTGTATAGGTTGACCAATTTTTATATCAATAGATATGGGAGAAATGCAGTGTGTATGAACACGTCAATTTATCCCTTCAATATGTTACAGTAACGATTTTACACTCAAACCGTTGGCAAAACAACCCACACACGTGTGCGTTTTGGGGGATGGCGGAGGTGGTATGACCCACAACCACAACATAAAACCGGCCCATCGCGAATCATGTACTTCAGAATAATAAAAAAGATATATACGCCAACCCTATTGAAGGAGGAGGTCGGCGGGTGCAGGAAGGCACCGTTTGTAGGTTCGAATCCCACCGCAGTCTAGAGATTGAGCATGCCGTAAATGCTGATCTCCATGAATGCTTCAGGGATGGTCCCAGTTATACATCTATGTTCATCTTAGCTAAAACAGATCTATTTTTATTCCCGAGGGTTTTAGCATTAGAGGGACGGACGGTTTTGGTAGGTATGGCAAAAAAAATACAGTCAATAGGGCCGGTAATAAGGCTTTAACCATTGTTCCCCCACAATTTCATGAGTGTGGGTATACATACAAGCTTTTTGAGTACACAGAGGACCACTGGGGAAATGTACAGCTGGACTGGGAAAAATTGTGCAGTAGCACAGCTCAAAGAGATTATGCCCTAAATCAACGGTTCAATAGTTTAAACATTAAACTCTGCTGGGAAATTTCCGATGGGGCTTACCACAAGTCGTAACCGTTTCAATTTACGAGAATTTACGAGTTTTCATGATAATCATCTTGGCAAGGTTAATATGTCACAAAAGCTCCATCACCCTAATGTTTGAGATAAGTAAATGTTTTGACTGGACTTGCTCGTTTTGAGACGACCTACATCAGTGGTTCCCAACCTTTTTCGGACCTTTAACCAATCCAAATACTTTCATTCTTTCAAAATATACTAAATAGTAGATGCTAAACCATAAAGATCATTTAAAGGTATTTTATCAACTTCAGAGGTCGCATTCCCAGAACTTGAGTGTCTTTTTACAAACCACATGTAACATTTAAAGTAAATTCCTCCCCTAAATTTAAAAAAATCCTTCTTACATTTTCATGATGACGCAATGATTTCGTGAGCAGAGCGAAGTTGTAAACAATTGTAAAAAGTGGCAGTTTTAAATTGTGTAATTGCAGAGCCTGTTAGCAAATACTAAAACACAGTTTAATACAAATGACAAAAAATGCTATTTCACAAAAAGTAGATCTATGTGTTTGTGAGCATTATAAAATAAAGATGACTAGATAGAAAATAACTTTATTGTAGTGGCACTAGCGAATTCAGATCGTATATCATAATGAGGTTTAATGACGAAATGCTTTAAAACATGTCGCTTTTTTCGTCTATTTGGCCGTTACATTTGTCTTTGAAGTTATGAACAGATCCGTGTATAGTGTTCCAAGCGCGTATTGTGGTATTAGAGATTATCCGCATACCTGTAAGGTTTTTTTGCCTCCAGAGCTTGTGAGGTGGAAAAGTTGCAGAAATAGATTTTTTCGCGAGATGGTTGCACTTGTCCGAGTACATTCGCATACACTCCCCAGTCAATGACTAAAAATATTCAATAGAAACAATTTAAAATGGATCAGAACCGGCCCAATCCCGAAAGTACAAGCCCCAAACCTGGGCTGAACCCAAAATTTCTCAAAAACAACACTCGAAAGTTGGGAAAAAATAAGACGATATATTTCTTGTACATTGTACAATAAGTATTTTACAACGGGTGTGTTTTACCTGCATATTTGTTATGATGTTATCCACGTTGGTTAAATGCTTGGTTGCATGATGTAACGTTGCGGGACTTTCCGTGCGACGGCTTTCCACATAATTGTGACATTTCTCTACTAGAGGTAGACACGTGAGGCCGATTGATGTCAGTTGACCAAGATCGCTCAAACAAACCTGAAATATTTAATTAAAGTTCGAATATTCAAATCTCATGTACATTGAGAGTCGGTAAATGTTTTTTTATCTCTTAGGAAATAGTTTTAAGCATACACAGGATTGAGAATCGGCCTTTAATGAAACTACGACAGTTCAGTGCATGCAAATTTATTCAAATACTCCATTGATTTAGTGATAGGCGTTGGGTGTTCATCGCATTAAGGCAGTGGATTTTGATGTTGGGCACCCGTCAACGCCAACTAGTGGCACAAACACAAATATTTTTTTGGGTTGAAAATCTTATTTTAATATTTTCTTACAAAGAAAACCAAAAATTGCAAATGAATGAAATAGCAAAGGAGTCGTCAAAATGATATATTTGCTTTGCTCCTATAAGTACACATATTTTGACTTACTATTGAATTGGCTTACTGTCTGTTCAACTTTTCAACACAGAAAAACGTCAGTTTAAAAGACTGTGTAGCTCAGTTGGTAGAGCGCGAGTCCCGGAAAGACTTCTGCCGTGGGTTCGAATCCCACCACAGGCTAGATTTTTCTAGCCTATGCCTTGCCATATGGGAATGCTTGGGTGACCGGCTTGATTCGACATTGAGCCGTCAATAGGTCTGACGTGCTATGATCAGTTGAAAAAGAGTATTTCTAAACTTGCTTTATTAGACAATCAACTGTATTAGCCAGAAAACATTTGCCTCGAATTTCTCATTTCAGACTAAATGCACAACGTTGATGGGTTTACAGTTTAAGTATGTTTGACTTGTGACATAACATCACGTGCTAAAGTTTCTTTGTACCTGCAGTAGAGGTCTGAGAGACCATGAAGTGAGGTAAAGTTGAATTTTGTTGTAACACCAACTGTAGAAGGAATCCAGAGTCGATTCAAGACGGGAAAGGGCTTTTTGAGCCACGTCTTCTCGATCGTGGAACCTGAAAAAACATCAGTTGTTTTAATAGAAAATACTGAATAGGCGTTTCGTCCACTAGGTTGCATCTTTTTTACAAATTTGTAATTCAACTGGTGTGATGCTAAACAAAATACTAGTTGTTTTTCAAGAACTTTGTATATACCACTAATACAGATGATTGTATCATGTAAACTCACTGGTCTGACTGGGTATTCCGCCTGAGTAAAATACATAACTTCTAAAAGTTACTTAGCGGGCCGCACAAAAACTAATCATAGAGGACCGCGTGTTTGACACCACTGTCGTATAGGACGTCGAAACGTCGGCTTGTTAGAATAAAAACTGATGGAAGAGCCACATATTTGTTATTAAAGTCTCGTTGTTTGGCAAAGCAAAACTGACAAAAAATTAAATCTAATTTATTGGACTAAAATATATCGTAGAAAACACGTATACATTTAAGCAAGTTGTAACCGATATCGACAATCAAGATCTGATTAAGACGACATTATTGTGAGATGACATTGAAAAAATCTCGCAATTGAAAGGCCGTTTGTGGACATTTGAGTCACTTTAAAACATGTGGATAATACATTGGTATTGTTGTAAATTAAATCGCAAACAATACCTTTCTGGGCCGCTATTGTAAGCCCTATAGATATTTATTGACTGGACATAAGATAACAATACGAGGCGTTTAATTAAATCTATGATGAAAAGGAATTCATGAAATACACATTGTTGGCCCCCCCCCCCTCGCAAACAATACCTTTCTGGGCCGCTATTGTAAGCCCTATAGATATTCATTGACTGGACATAAGATAACAATACGAGGCGTTTAATTAAATCTTTGATGAAAAGGAATTTATGAAATACACATTGTTGGTCCCCCCCCCCTTAGTTTCTTAATGTGCTCTAAGTTATGGATAAAAACAGGGGTTCTCAACCTTTTTGCGCACTTACCCAATATAAGCTTTGGTAAAACCCCTAGTGTACAATAAATGACAAAAGTACATAAATCGAATTGTCTTGTCTGTTGCTTTATGTATGTTATTTGATAAATGTCCCATATCAGACTGAAAACTTTTTCACAAACAGGTCAAAAGAGATATGACATGTTATGTCATAACATTGCTTAACACCCACCAACGATTATACAATAACGGTAACCCCCCCCCCGACTGAAAACTTTTTCACAAACAGGTCAAAAGAGATATGACATGTTATATGTCATAACATTGCTTAACACCTACCAACGATTATACAATAACGGTCCCCCCCCCCAAAAAAACTTATTTTTTGCAGTTTTGTGTTTGTTTTGTAAAATTTTAAAAGAAAATCCCCCCCCCCTCCTGACGGTAAATATGTAACAATACGTAAAAGTTTTGCTTACTTCATAACAGCCAGTAAGGCGTGTACAGCTTGTAGGTAGGTAAGCGCAGTCTTGGTCAACGGTTGACTGCCACGTATAGGAAGTGCACCGCATTTGTCCGCACGACCGATAGCCAGTGCTTCACATAATTTTTTGTCCCAGTGGATAAGTGCTGAAATACAAAACGTATATTTTTGAGCACTCTTTCCCCCCCCCCACTGCCACGTATAGGAAGTGCACCGCATTTGTCCGCACGACCGATAGCAAGTGCTTCACATAATTTTTTGTCCCAGTGTATAAGTGCTGAAATGTAAAACGTATATTTTTCTCTTGGAAACAAAGGTGGGCAACCTTTTTGCATGCGCGGGCCAAAAAGTAGTGATATTGCGGGGTCGGGCAGCAGTGATGGTTATGCAATAACATAAGCGTGTAGGCAAACTCAACTCGTATTTGTTCGTTGTGAATATGTAAAACTGGGATTAGGACAGTAGTTCTCAACTCGTTTCAGGCCATGGACCACCAGTTAAATTAAATGAATATTGTGGACCATGCAGTCCATTGTTAAGTAAAGATGAAGAAAGCACCCACAACAAGCATGTTGGCTTGAAATATATTTCTTAAATACAGAATTTCGAGGATTGATATTAAACAATTGACAGTGACCAATAAAAGTCGCAAACCCACAACTTTACAAATGGCTTAAAAACGACAGTAGTATGTTTAAAAACAGGGGTGTGTAACCTGTAGCCCGCGGGCCAAATGCGGTATATTGATTAAATGTTGTGGGGCGCGCAGACACGCTTGGATTTCAAATGCTGGCAAACGAGTCCAATCCCCCCCCCCCAAACAGGGGTGTGTAACCTGTAGCCCGCGGGCCAAATGCGGTATATTGCGCGCAGATACGCTTGGATTTCAAATGCTGGCAAACGAGTCCAATTATTATATATTTTTAAGCAGATTAATGTACCTGGTGCTATTTTTCTGCGACCAGACAATAATGGACTAAAATTAAATGTGAAAGTTAACTCAATATAGGTATACTTGACATGCAAAAAAGTAAAATCAACTTGTGAGGTGCAACCCGCGATCTAATCACCGCAATTTTATTTGGCCCCACCGTGAGAAAGATTGCACACCCCTGTTTTAAAGCAACAGCTTGACAAAACGTATGGGTTACCACAAAAAAGGTTCAACCTACGACGTATAAAGGTTATTTCGTAAAAGTTGTTGTCCCAAAACGATTAGAAAAACCAAACATCTCATAATCATCTGCCAATTTAAAAACCGCCTTTGAAGATAAAAACGTATGTTTGTTCGTCAACACATCCATAGCATTATTCATACAGAAGATTTCAGATCAAAAGATGACGATAGTGTTTCGGAATGTTTCCATCACGGGAAAGTTATACATCAGAGTGAGAAATTGCCTAGTTTGCCAAATCGTCCGAAACCCACAGAGAGTAGCAGAGCCAGACACATAAACCGCAGCAATAAAGCATATCGATGTCATTTGGGTAAATATTAAAGGCTCCGGGAACACATAGTTACGGCGCAGACATGTAATCGTAAATATGTCAACTTTATTCGCTTCTGTTTAACTTTAACTTGACATTTAAGGTATTTGTAAAACAAGATCTTGCTGTTCCGTCGAGTTTCATTTATTTAAGGAATCGGTATATGTAAAATCATCAAGCCAACAAATGATAAGCTGCAGACAGTGGACACTGTTTCGACCTCTAACGTCTCATCGATGCAGCTGGTGACAATAGATCGGCCGTATTGGCTAGTGTGACCATCCAACGCCACTCCACGCCGTTTTTAGCCTGTTACTCCCCCTGTAACAAACTGGAGTGCCGTTGGATGGCTACACTATAGCTAATACTGGGTATCACTCGTCCCCCGATGCAATGATGAGACTTTATACGTCGGAAAAGTTTGCACTGTCTGCAGCTATTTGGTATATGTATGTTAAAACCCGAGTTCACGTTTTGTAATATTTGCGCTGCAATTTTATTTTATTTTCCAGAAGTATAATTGCGGTAAGGATGTACAAATACATCTATGGCAAAATGATTTGTTCGGTGAATTTACCTTTTAAGCCTATTTAGAACCAATGTATGCCATATTTACTCGATTGAAAGCCGCCCTCGATTGTAAGCCGTATCCTGCTCTGACGTTAGATATTATTGTTTAAACACACTACTTTTTGGTGCTACAAAGTACAACTATTTGTCAACAATTATTATTAGTCACGCAAATAATTCTACCCAGCAGAGAATATATTGACTTGAGAATTTTGAACGCAAGTTAAAACCAAAACCAGGGGTGTGGAATATCAGGATGATGCTAAAATGTAAGACGGCCTCGAATATGAGCCGCCATGCCATTCAACTTCAGGTGTGTGTTTAGGTTTGTTTTCCAAGTCATAAAATATACTTTCACAGCCAACAACACCGCACAATTGCATTCTAGCACCCAGAAAGGGTTATTTTACAGTTTTGCTTAATACAGCAAAAAAGGCCTAAAAATGTGATAACCTATCTACACAGTTTAGCTAATTGCTTGGGACACAAAAAACACCACTTTTTCCTACCTCGATTGATCACAAATGCTTGCGTTGAGCACTGTACACTCCGCAATACATCCTTTGGCATCAACCCCAACTCAATCATGTTGCTCACAAAAGCGTCAAGCATCAAGGCTCCAAAATCCCATCCAAATCTTGGTTTCATTGTCACAGCATAGGAATTCACAGACTCAACAGTTACGTAATGACTAAGCAATAACTGCAGTGTACAGGATGGGCCCTCAGTGACCAGCATAGCCATGTAGGACTTGGAAAGGGAGCGGACGGCTTCTTGGTCCCAGGAATCCCTCCAAAGTACAGTTTTCCGCTTGTGGTGGCTGGTGGTGGGCCCAGTGCCACTTAGTTGGCTAAAGAATGATGAGGATGCAATACTGCTCATATCATCTTCCGAGCTGATGGCTGATGCAGCTTCCTCGGTCATATGCTAGGGGTGGTAAAGACAGGTTTACCATTATGTATTTTGATTGTTGTGTAAAATGGAAAAAAAAACTTATTATTAGTTTTAAATAACACACTTTGTCAACATCTTTAAATACTTCAAACAACACATATATTATCTTACTTGTGATGAGGTAGCAGATCGCGGACTTTTGCTTCGAAGTTTATTTCTCATCAAACTTGTATTGCTGGCCAAACTATTCATAAACGCTACAATAAAGCTTCCTTGTGCATACATGATCTGTTCCACTGAAGACAGGGTTTCTACAAAACAATAGTTTAGATTAGGGGTGCACAACCTGCAGCCTATGGCAACATGCAGAGACAGAGAAGTTTGTGCGGCCAGAATCATGTGTATTAAAATATATCTACTGTTGGCCATGACAAAAATAAAATTATTTTGCCAAATATTTGATTTTCAAACCAATTTTGTTGGGAATGGTAAGAGTATTTTCAGCCTAATAGCCATATGCGTCAGACTTTTTTACCACTATTGTGTGCAAACAATGCGCAAAAACTGATACCACACATGTCACAATATAGATTATGATGTCAAAGACTGATCGTCATACTGTTGTTTAGATAATTTGTGCATCAAGTTAGAAATTAATCTGGACTTTTTAGGCGTGTTTAGTTCACAAAAACCAGCAGAAAATTGGCGGCCCTTGGTGAAATTACGAATCTGAGATGCGGACGTCTTAGCAAAAAGGTTGTGCACCCCTGGTTTAATAACATGATCTTTCTATTGCATAATACGAACAACATGAGTTAACCATACAATTAACCAGAGTATGAAAATAAAACTGTTTTAAGCTTACACTTTTAAACTGGATGAAAATAATCTCTTAAAAAGGTGCAAAAAATGTTATTTACTATACAGGAGTAACTTACCATCCGATAAATCGGTGTCCGAAATGTGAATAACATCTCGACCCATTAGTTGAGTGATTATGTCATCTTCATCTAAAGTAACAAGAAAATACAACTTTGTCAAAATGCTCAAACACATATACATATAGAAGCAACAAAAAAATCTCACTTCTACAGACAAAAAAATCTCGTACCTATTTCAACATCATCAAGCATGCCCCAATCAACCTTCGCAGTTTCATAGTTTGTCACAGCATTTGTACCCCCCCCCCCTTCTACAGACAAAAAAATCTCGTACCTATTTCAACATCATCAAGCATACCCCAATCAACCTTTGCAGCCTCATAGTTTGTCACAGCATTTGTGCCCAGGCTTTCATGGCTTCCTCTGTTGATTGAAGACAAAACACGAAGTATGCAACTTCCAACCGCACCCTTGGCTGGAGAGGACAGCTCAGATAATATCTTGGAGGCAGTAAATTCAAACAAAGCTCCAGTACTCTGTACTTGTGGTTGGCCACCTTAAATGAACAAAGTGTTTCGAAAGTGCATGTTTTCTCATACAGAAGAATCTGGTAAATTGCTTTATCCATTAAATTGCACAGGAGTTGTTTTTTTTGCATTGCACCAGTTTGGCAACTTGGAGTGCAATTAACTGGCTCTGTTTTAAATTGAGGGTTGGCTGTTTTGTGCGGTTATAGAAAGTGTAATCATCTTTATTCAATCAGTGTAAAAATACAGCAGGCATGCAACAATTAAAGCATAAAAATGATCATATGATTAGGTGAATATATACATATGTATTTATGTTATATATATATATATATACTTCATAGTCCTTTTACTCTTTAAATGCAAACCAGGTTGTAAGCACAAAAACACTTTATACAGTAATAAAACCATGCTACTTAACTGTAGGTTTAGTAGTGAACCTAACGACAAAAATATGGAGATTTACAGAACTCAAAAGCATACCTTTGCCATTCAAATGCATGTCTTCCAAAAATGATGAAGGGGTCAACCTGTGCTCATGGGAGTATTGCTCGTCTAAGCGGTTGTGTTGACAAAACTTTCTGCATCAAACAAATGCAAAAGTTTAATTCCATACTTGCATGTGTACAGTTCTAATTCTTGGGAAGGCAAATTAAAACAAGATAAAAAAAACACATATATGTTATGATATAGCTTGGATATGCCCTGTAAAATGTCCATATAGTTTTAACATGCAAAAAAATAGGATAAATCTTATACAATATGTATTATCGTTTGTGCTCTAATAAGCAAAGACTTGCCTTAAAGCTGAGTTAAAAACTTCTATTAGTTTACAAAAACGTTTGAGGCATCCAGCTCCAAGCAATGCACTCCAGTCATAATCTGGGTTTTTACTGGTCGTTGAAATCACTGCACAACTTGCCAAGCTCCGTAACCGTGCAGATATCAACTTCTGCGTCAAGCACAACATTTCCTTGTGATAAAACTTGATTTTTCGTTGAAACTTTGGCAGTAGATTAAATGAAGCATGAGAGAGATTCATCCTAAAAACGGAAATATATTATTTTTGGCTAAAATATAGAAGTAGCCAAATGTACACTATTTTGATTAAATACTTGCTATTCTACCTTTGGCAATTAGAAAAAGTTAGTTTTTATAGATTAAGTTGTATTAAATCATCCAGTCCAGTGGTTCTCAACCTTTTTTACTATGGGGGCCAAAAGGTAATAATTTCAAATTTCAATTAATTTCAAAAGTAAAGTGTGTAAGGAGCCCCCCCCCCTAAGTTGTATTAAATCATCCAGTCCAGTGGTTCTCAACCTTTTTTACTGTGGGGGCCAAAAGGTAATAATTTCAAATTTCAATTAATTTCAAAAGAAAAGTGTGTAAGGAGCCGCGAAAAAAAACAAATTAAATAAGAATGCAGGATAACAGCAAACAACAAGAATCGGAATAGCTGCAGAAAGCCTACTGATTCTGACTTATAAAACACAATAATACACAACTACCTTTCTATGTAATTATTCTTGGTAATAGATTAATTGGGCTGAACATTTCCCCCCCCCCCCCCCCCCCCCCCCCCCCCCCCCCCCCCCCCCCCCCCCCCCCCCCCCCCCCCCCCCCCCCCCCCCCCCCCCCCCAAACACAATAATACACAACTACCTTTCTATGTAATTATTCTTGGTAAAAGATGAATTGGGCTGAAAATTTTTTAAAGATGCTGCATTGTAAACTTTTAAAAATAGGAAATTTCAAAACACCGATAGCCTTTATGGTAATATTAATCTTTAGCGATTTCCTGAGGTCTGGTGAGGGCTGCAAAATACGTAGTTGAGAGCCGCATACGGCCCTGAGAAGCTGCGGTTGAGAATTACTGATCTAATCATTTTAATAAACATGTATCTTATTTTTAGTACTTGCCTTTCATCATGCCAGTGCTGAACTATGTCATCCCAAACTTTAAAATGATTTTTAAACTCAGCATAAACCTTTCCCAGTCTTGGCGGAGACACTTGTGTTGGCAGAGGTTTTACTTGTATGCTGGGAAAATCAAACTTTCTATTAAGTTTGTCCAATGGAGAGAAACCAGGACTACATTCCTCCATTTCCATTTGTTTGTTCGATAACACAGCAGTTCTTACTTTTTCCAAATATGTTTCTTCTTCCGAAATAGCCAACTGAAGCTTATTAATGAACTTGCGTATTTGCAACAAGCAGTGCCTCGCATACTTCATAAATTTTTCAGTCTTTTCCAGGTCCCCCATTTGGTGCGAAAAATTCCAAAACTTATTAATAGGCCCCATTTTATTTGCGACTTTAAATCCTTCTGGTTCATCTGTTTCAATTTCACCAGGCAGGGTTGTAATGCTTCCAGTTACATTACTGTCTTGGTAAGGGCTGTCTTTGACCATAACAAAGCAAGTACCAACCCTGCGAAAGGTGCATTTCACCTGAGACTTTGTGAAAATAGGCTCAACAAGTTTGCCATGTGTCCCATTATTATCTTCATTCATCTGGCACACCTTTTTTCGTCGGCTTTGTTCTGTTATGTCCATTATATACTTAGTGTTGCCCCGGCGACAAGAGATGCCTGTAACAAAGGAAAATATTAGGTTGGGGACAATGGTGTGTAAAGCACCGTACAAATATTAGTCTCTTTAGTCAATATTATTTTTACACCCAACTAACAATTGAATTCATACCAAACCAAAGTTGTAGTACTGAAAACTTCCTAGTACCATTTGTCTAACACAGGACATAGACAGAGCATAGCAGTAATGGTAAACTTTATGCTGTTACAGTGCAGAGTAAAACTTTTTAAGGGTATAAATTTAACCATAACAGAAGAACTTCCCAGCATTTGACAAAAAACTAATGATATACTTCCAGGAAAGTGCAAGTGCCCTAGTTTTCACAGAAAAGGTGGGTAAAAACAAATGACTTGTTATTTCATAAGTTGCAAGTATATAAGTGCATATTTATGCTATGCCCACAGTATAAGATTGAGATAAATATATGTATATATATCTACTTAAATTTTGTCTTCAAAAGAGTTTTAGTGCAAGTGCAAGAATGTAACTAATGATATATCATCTACCAATCTTGGGTTTACCCCCTTTTTGCATAAAACTGACCTAATTCATCTTTTAAAACACTAAAAAAATATTTAAATATGTGGGCACAATAATGACCATTCATATGAATTCTTAAATTGTCTGTAATTTTTGTTCAAGTTTTAAAAGGCAGTACAAACCTTTTCCAGCAGGACTTGGCATCTCATCGCAGCTTGAAAATTCTTGCTCACTGAGTTGAAAATCTGCATAGAGATCAGATCCTTTGTGGTTTGATCGATTTGATCCCAAAATAATGGGATCGGCTGCACTCATTTGAAGAGGGGGTATGTTGTTCATGTCTGTGGCTGTCATGATACTTGCTTCCCAGAAGAAGGCATTTCATTTGGCACTACATTGTTTAAAACTTGTATATATCATTCAATTCATCTTGATTTTATATAAAAAGTTTTTCATTTTGCTACATGTGTTTAGCACCTAAGATAAAATATTGGTAAATATTTTATGACAAAATTTTACGTAGCTTAAATCTCAGCACAAGTCATTCTAATAATTATTTGTATTAACCACACAAAATGTCTGATATATTCAAATTATACAACAAAAGTTTACACACAAATTCTGTTTGGTTGTCTGTACATTTAAATGTCTACTTTGAGTTAAGGAAATGTTATAGCATGAAAGTGCTGATACATTTGGTTTCACAGAGCAATGAACTTAACTCAAAGAAGTAATATGTGAAACATGTAACATGGCAGCATTATGGGTACATCTAAAATATACATGATCACTTGGTGCATTATTATCACCACTTCGGGCACTGTTATAACACTTGGAACACCCTAATATGGCTTGGTGTATCTTATATCCCTTAGTGCACCTTTATATTGCTTGGTGCACCTTTATGCCATTTGTCACACCTTCTTTATATCACTAGGTAAGGATGATGTACTGAGCATTATACAGGTGCACCAAGCGATATAAATGTGCACCAAGCGATATAAATGTGCACCAAGCGATATAAGGTGCACCAAGCGATATTAAAGTGCACCAAGTGATTGAAGTATTTCTAACAATCGCTGCGATCCTGCAAATTTTAGATGCTCCACAGCCCCCCCCCCCCCGATATTAAAGTGCACCAAGTGATTGAAGTATTTCTAACAATCGCTGCGTTCCTGTAAATTTTAGATGCACCACAGTCTTTCTATATAATTATAACCTAATTGTAAACTCACGGATATCCATGCAAACAGACCAGTAAGATGACAATGTGTTATATTAAACATAAACATGACAACAGTTTACAGCCCACATACACTTTGCAGCAAGAACATTGGCTTGTTAGCCCTCACTTTACTACATTACTTCTCTTTCTGGCTTACGACAAATACAACTGCATGTCATGTTGAATTTCCACATTTTAGGAAAAAATAACTTTGTGCTTTTAACTACTAAAGGACGTCTACTTGCTAAACCTAAGCACTTGTTTGTTCGTTCCAACTTCCAATGTCATCATACTTTTGAAGAATAGCGATAACTGACAACAACAGGCATAAAATCATTCCTTTGCAGAAAACTGATGCTTTATATATTTTGTATGGTGATTGTTTTTAGTGCAACTGTATTGTTTAGTCATCGTTGCTTTCAATAAAAGTAAAAAAAACTGATTATTGAACGTCTACTGCAGAACAAAAAAGTATAGAGGATTTTAACAATGTACTATCACTAATTCACTACGGTATGTTAAATATTTTCATTTAGAGTTCAAACTTTAAATCAAATAACACTCGAAATAATATTACAGATTGAGTGCTTTTAAAAGTTACTTCTTTTATGTGCTACAGTTATTTTAAAAATGCAAAACAATTATCTAACAGACAATGGCGAATCGATTGTTACTTGTTACATTACAAAACAAAACAATACACCAGCAATCAGCACAACGTTATAAGTGGTAAGTTGGTAACCACTTGTGGTGAAAAAGATTGGTCTTTGAAGGTTGTTGTAAATCTGATCATCAACGCCATTTTCAGTCACTTATATTTATTTGCTACATCTGTTGCGAATTGCTGGTATAAACGTTTAAATAAATTGTAATATCCACGCTGTGCACGTTTTAGCTTTTGTACATTTGTAAAATGCTCTTGTGTTAGTAATTTAAATCAGTTAAATGTTAACGCCCATGTCTAGTTATAAATCAGAAGAAAAAAATAAACCACTGCTTCTGACGGTTACAAAAAGGTACCACGCGAATCGGAACAAAACGTTAGGGCACACAGAAAAGAACTGCATATAGTCGTAAAAAAGTTTAAATCAGCAACATCTCTCCGACGGAGGCCTAAATTCGAGATCAAGTTTTTTAAAGATTTCCTCTTCTGTCTTTGCTTCAATGCTTTGCTTCTGCACATTAAAAAGAAAACGTTTTTAAACCATTTCGTTTCCCCTGGGTTACGTAGCATTTAAGCTAAGGACGCTTAAGTTATTAGTGCGACGTTAAAAGTGCTCGGTAATAAGGTGATTACAATCAGTTCTATGTTAGGGTTACCATATTTTATGATACACAATCCCTGACAAAATTTATCTCGGTTGCGTTAACTCAGTTTTTCTCAAACATTTCGTTATTTTTTCTAAACGGTCCCTTTGACATTATTTCGAGGGCGCGGTCTGCAAGCCTGAATGTGTATTTGAGAAAAACTAAAGTTGATTNACGTAGCATTTAAGCTAAGGACGCTTAAGTTATTAGTGCGACGTTAAAAGTGCTCGGTAATAAGGTGATTACAATCAGTTCTATGTTAGGGTTGCCATATTTTATGATACACAATCCCTGACAAAATTTATCTCGGTTGCGTTAACCCAGTTTTTCTCAAACATTTTCGTTATTTTTTCTAAACGATCCCTTTGCCATTGCCCCCCCCCCTTGCAGGATTTTAGCTAGTTATGCAAAATTGCGCATAACAATAATCCATTTCTGACATCACAGACTAGACAAAAAAACCATTACAATTGTGCGCGAACAATTGCATTTTTGTTGGTTGTCATGCAAAAAAAGCCTATTGTTTAACAATGGAGACGGTCGATTCTCACTACCACTTTGATTTAAACTTATTCAGTTGCACAAACTGACGCCAAATATAAAAATAGAACTACTTCAACCTTTTCGCGGTCCCCGCAAAATACCCTAAACGCCTAAAGGACCGCGGATCCCAGTTTGAGAACCGCTGTGTTAACCATTTTTGCGATCCAAACACTTCTATCCCGGAATAAATTTGGCGTCACACGGACGGCGAATCGAGAAAACGTTAGGTGCTCTGATCCTTGTCAATTAACTTTCTGTGTAGGCTTTCGTTCAGTTAAGTTTATTAGGCCAAGCCCACTACTCTTACTATCCTTGAAACAATAAGCGCATTTATCAGGGGTCTCCAACCTTTGCCACTCTAAAAACCATTCGGACCAATTTTACACAGAAAAAAGCTAACAACGGGAGCCACAAAGACCTTTTTAAATTTAAAATAAAATGCCACTGAAAAAACGTTTTTATGTCTCACGACATTCGACTTTTCCTTGTTACTTAGTTCCTTTCATATAGGTACACAGTTAAAGCAAATGAAATTTCCCACGTTCCCACGTAGCATCGAATGCTGTGTTTTCTTGAAACGCGTTCTTGAAATTTTTATTTGTGTATTTAACCCGTACTGTTAGACAACTAGTAACAAACAGGTATTGTTACGCGCGGACACGCAATGCAAAACGAAACAGTAACTTGGTGCGTTAAACTGCGCGCCGCCAGTTAACCTCTTTACGTTTCATGGCATAGACGCGGTTGTAGCTAACTACTATAAACTTTCTCCGTTGGTATACATTAATTTTATAGCATATATATATAAATTTCTTAAATTCCTGCCCCCCCCCCCCCCCCCCCCCCCCCCCCCCCCCCCCCCCCCCCCCCCCCCCCCCCCCCCCCCCCCCTCCCTGACATGTCAGGGAAAATCCTGACGTATGGCAACCCTATTCTATGTAGCGTGGTTACTCGATTGGTAAAAATTACCTATATTAAATGTTCAGAGGCTTAGGTGAGGATCGAATAAAAACACGTTGAAATCTGTCAACTTTTGTTAAACAGTCGTAAAAAACATATTTAAGTTTAAGAATGTCGAAACGAATAGACTTCAGGAGCTAAACTCATTAAAACTTTAAAAATGTTTGCTAAAAGCGCATCTAACGAGCAAATTTACTATCTTACTAATTCAGACTTGTTTATTTATTGGTTTTTATTAAAGCTACTATTTAAGTCCTTCTCTTGTGTACCTATGTTTGTTTAATGTTTGCTAAACGAAACACAATGGCCAAGACGGTTTACTAATCGCGAATTGGCCATCTTTGCGAATTATCCCCGTTATGTACCATACCGTGTCGGTTGTGTACATTCCATGGCTTGTTAGAACGACTTTCTTTTCAGTCTTTGCATAACGTCGGATGTCACGCTCAAAATGCTGCAAAAAAACATAGAAACCGCATTTCGAACTGCCTAAAACACGAGTATAAGTTGTAAACACTATCATACTTTCGTTCCTGTCCAACCAAGTAGTGCAAAAGGGTATTGGTCTGTGGGAACAACAATCAAATCAACGCGTATCGCTTTCCATGGTTTCTCGTTGCCTAAAAAACACAGCCAATTTGTAGGGCACAATTTAGTTTGTGAAAATTTTTAAACAAAACCATTTTTCGTGGATTTTGGAAGATCAAGCTTAAAAATGCTGAAACATTTTTCAAACTGATCCATGGTAGAAGATTTTCCAGTATATTGGGGATGGGTGGTGCCACTAGACATCTTCTTGTCCGTGTACAAAAAATTATCCTAAAAACAATCAGCATTTCAAAAAGTTTTTCAAAAACAAAGAGGTTTTGGTTTTTCATTTCAGCAAAAGTTTAAAGAACATAGGTAATAATAATAAGCGTTGTTATTAAACGTTTTGACAAACGCTTATGTCCTTATCAGCGATGAATTAGCTACGTCTATTAGGGCAATTATGTTCCTCCGCAAGTAGGAGTTTCTTCACTGAGCATCAAAACAGCTATACTGGGTGTGGGGTAGTGATGGGACGGGTACCCGGTACTCGGTATCGAACGATTTCAGTTTTATCGATACTCGTACTCGGTATCGAAATATTTTGTCTCAGCATTCACCATAAGAATACAGGCAACTTTATGTCAATATTTGCTTCGGACAGCACAAAATGGGGAAAAAGTTCTGCCGGGTTACATATATTTTTTCCCTATCGTATGGAGATTACATTTTTCTGCATGTGTCTGTGCACGCCTGTACCCTGGCCATTGGAGATAAATTAGCCAGTGTTAATTTTCAACTAAGTACAACACGGTACTTTACCCCCCCCCCACAGCACAAAATCGGGAAAAAGTTCTGCCGGGTTACGTATATTTTTTCCCAATCGTATGGAGATTACATTTTTTCTGCATGTGTCTGTGCACGCCTGTACCCTGGCCATTGCAGATAAATTAGCCAATGGTGTTAATTTTCAACTAAGTACAACACGGTACTTTAGTACTCGGTAATCGTACTCGGTATGGAAGGTATATATATATGTGGTACTCGTACTCGGTACCGGTACTTGCTTCAAAACCTGGTATCGTCCCATCACTAGTGTGGGGTACTCAGGTTCTGGTTCGGCACCACCCATCCCTACTATTTACCTTCAACTTTTCCATGACCTTTGGCAAAACATGTTTCTCCTCTCCCTGTGTTGGATGAGAAATCAGCAAATCAACGTCATGGCCAGCAGGCTTTCCTCTTCGAAACCCACCAACCAATGTTACAAACAAATCTAAAGAGAAAGAATCAGTTTGATTGATCCGTTGGTAGACATTAGGTCATACACCTAGATTGCATTCATATAAATTAATTGATGTATTTAGATGTAAAGATAAACAATTGCCCCCCCCCCAGAAGATTTTCCAGTATATTGGGGATGGGTGGTGCCACTAGACATCTTTTTGTCCGTGTACAAAAAATTATCCTAAAAACAATCAGCATTTTGAAAAGTTCAGCAATTTTAACACAGTACCAAAGAGGTTTTGGTTGTTCATTTCAGCAAAAGTTTAAAGAACATAGGTAATAATAATAAGCGTTGTTATTAAACGTTTTGNGCCTAGTAATGTCATACATCTAAATATAGTCAGTGGTGGGATTCAAATTTTCTGTCACCCGGTTCTATCACAACCCCCCCCCCCTAAATGCAACTTTCTTACGTTTTTAGTGCAACAAAAACTTGCCCTAGTAATAACTCACAGAGAAATTAAAACAAAAAATTTAGTTAATCACATAACCAAGCTTTTTTATGCAGACAACCAGATTGAACAATCCAGTAAGTCACATAAGTTGTCAAGTTTTTCATGCAATTAACCAGACGATTCTGGTAAAAATGGCAACAGATGGGATTTATGATCCACATGCAAATAAATGGATTATGGCATAAACTGGTTTCCAAATGTTATTAAGTCACATTGAGTCCTCATGCCCTAATATTTGATGAGTACAGAAAGAATTTACCTTTTTTAATTTCCATACAGACAGTTTTGACGATTTCAGAAACGCACAAAGCTTCATCTTTGCTGACAGGAGTGTTTAAATCTTCATAATACTCAAGACCTATAATTGATACACAGGCATTTTAAATAGGCTGCAAAAAATAGCCTAGTAATGTCATACATCTAAAAATAGTCAGTGGTGGGATTCAAATTTTCTGTCACCCGGTTCTATCACAAAAGTCATATTTTGAAGACATCTCTGTTACAAAAAGTCCATTGACAGTAACCGGTAATGCTAACCAGTTCGCTGATTTCATAAAATTTTGTGAGACAGTTCTATAGAACCGACTGAATCCCACTGCTGAATATAGTGTGTTTGACTTAAAAACAGTTTCAAAAATAGATAGGTTGAAAAACACATTGTTTGTCAATGTCCAGAAAAGACAGTCTTGACAGCAAAATAATTTGCATGTTACCAACTGTTTGGTCCTTGTTCAACTTCAGGTTCTTGATATCATTTAAATGTCGATGTCCACTGTCAAACCACTTTTTGGCTGTACTCGGCCCAACTCCCCATATACCACAAAATAATTTCATTGTTTTGTAAAAGTCGCTGTTCACTATGTCCTCCACTTCATCAGAAAAACCTTCTTCCAGAATTTCCTAAAATTCCAGTCAAAGAAAATAACATGGTGTTACCCTGGTGTTAATAACATGAATTCCAGTCAAATAACATGTAACATACCCCCCCCCCAGTCGCTGTTCACTATGTCCTCCACTTCATCAGAAAAACCTTCTTCCAAAATTTCCTAAAATTCCAATTAAAGGAAATTACATGCGGGTACACATTTTAAAAAGTTGCTTCTATAAAAAGTGTTTTGTAACATTTTGGATTTTTTAGCTTTTATAATGTAACAGAATGCAGTGGTTTATTACAGTGGTCGGCAATCTTTTTTGTACGTTTTCAAAACTGAAATTTTATCACGGACCGACCTTCAAACAACTACAAAGATTCAGCAATGAAAACGACTTAATTAGTTTATCATCCCTGATACAAGGGTAAAATCCCCCCCCCCAACATGGTTACACATTTAAAAAAAGATGTTTCTTTTATATTTTTCTTGAATAGAATATCTTTAATTTTCTTTATAAAACTGCTGCTTGAATGTTTTGGATCATTTCCGAATTTGTAGCTTTTGTAATGTAATGTAATGCTGTAGTTTATTACATACTAGCAGTGGTGGGATTCAGCAGGTTTGAACCATTCTATAGAAGAGTCTCACGAAATTTTATGAGATCAGCAAACCGGTTAGCATTACTGACAAATGGGACTTTTTGTAACAGAACTGGCTGAAAAATATGACTTTTGTGATAGAACCGGCTGACCAAATATTTGATTCCCACCACTGCATACTAACATTATATATATGATTTTACACATATAACTTCCACACCTTTTTTCTGACTAAGATATTAGTTTAGTGCCATGGTTTCAAGATGATTCCTTCTACAAAGTAAACAAATTTGACTTTAACAAACCAAAAATCCTTACAGTTATCACTTTCTTGCAATGTCCTGCTTTTGATGAATTGCTGGTGTCAATATAAGGAAGGTTTTTCAAGGAATCGACTGAGGTAATTTTGTGTGGACAAGCCCCCCCCCCCAAGCACTGAAAAAATATACAGCAATCCCCGCCCGGACCATTAACGAACTCCTCCCAGACCGCAGCCCGGCGGTTGTCGACCACTGGTTTATTACATACTAGCATTCTAATTTTTGTGCATATGTTACTTGCACACATTTTTCCTTACTAAGTTATTATTTTAGTGCCATTATTTTAGGAGGATTTCTTCTTTTAACAAATTTAACTTTCACAAACCAAAAATCCTTACAGTTATCACTTTTTTGCAGTGTCCTGCTTTTGATGAATTGCTTGTATCAATATAAGGANTTAATAGTCGCATCACCAGATTTTTAATGGGATTATAGAAAGACCATATCTTGGCACCCCTATCAAAATCGCCTTGCGGGCTAAGTTCAGAAAGACTGCGCTGGGGCATGTAAACTATCCGGCCCGCGCGAATTATTATTAAACTTATCCGCCCCGCAGTGAAAAAAGTTTGGTGACCCCTGCTTAAAAATAATCAACTATTGTTTGAAATAAACAACATTTGAAACAAAAAAATTACTTACTGTTAGTCGACTGTTGAAATGGTGTAAAGGTGTACAATTTTGACATGCATACATATTAACTCCTTTAGATAGTCTAGATTTTTTGATGGGTAGTTCATTTTCTATCTTCTTTTCATCAGACTAATCAAAAAAATTAACATTTTAGTTAAGATGAGCTTGAGTTTTTCAATAAACATAACATCATTACAATATTACCTTTATTTGTAACACATGCTTCTGCTCAATTGGAATCACTGAATTAGATTTCATGCAATCAATAAACCATGATACATCAACAATCAGTTTTTCCTTAACTACTGTGGGATCAACATTATGTTGTTTTTGTAAATATTCCAAGACTTCATTTCCACTGCTGTCCTGAGCCACCAAGTATTTTGCATCTCTGTACAAAATGTAAAAAAATCACGAAAACCCCCCCCCCCCCCCCTTCCAAGACTTCGTTTCCACTGCTGTCCTGGGCAACCAAGTATTTTGCATCTCTGTAAAAAATGCAAACAATTAACAAAAAAATTCCTTAAAATAGGTCAGTCCTATACCTAACATGTACAGCATTTGCTTAATTAGGCCTACCATCACATTGTTGCTAAAACGGATGATAAAACCTTGACAGATAAAACTTACAGTGTTTTTGACTGTTGCTTTTGAAGGTATAATAATTATTATTTCAAAATTTAGCAAAAACAGAAAATTAAAAAAACTAGGACATTTGGGCTTTTTTATTGGGAGGACAAGCTTTTTGTTATAAAGGAGGACATTTCCTCCTAGAAGAGGACGTATGGTAGCTCAGTTCATAACTTAATTCATCACAGATCACATGCATTGTCGACTAAAAACAACTAACTTACTTTGCGTCCGCGGCAATTGAAAACAGTCGTTTAGTTTTGGCAAGTTTGGAAAAATGATCAATTCTTGCTTTGTACAAACGCCGTTCTACAAAATATACTGAGTCCAATTGTTTTGATGACATTTTTAACTCGCAAACAAGAGATTTTTGCACAAACCAGCATGAAAATAAACGACCACTAAACGACAGCCAAGAGTTTGTTTGATCACGTGACCATACACGTGCTACTTTGTTTGTGACCTCATTCATTCATAAACACATGAAGGATTGAGCAAAGTAGATCCCCCCCCCCTCACGTGACCATACACGTGCTACTTTGTTTGTGACCTCATTCATTCATGAACACATGAATGATTGAGCAAAGTAGATGTTAGTTAGTAGCATAACGAAGATTTGTTTCAACGGGCTGGTTGGGGCGATTCAGTGGTGTAGAAATTATGAATGAACTACGTGAAAAAGACGTGGGAATTACGGAGTTTGTTGGCAAAACATGTGGCTTTAATGGAATTATTAAACTACGGTTTCAGCCCCCCCCCCGAACTACGTGAAAAAGACGTGGGAATTACGGAGTTTGTTGGCAAAACAAGTGGCTTTACTGGAATTATCAAACTACGGTTTCAAGATTTTCTTGTCAATGAAATTTCCACAAACGGCAAAGTCGTTCATCTTACTACGTTTGATCCACCAAAAGCTTTAGAAGTAGCAGTCGACGTAAGTTTTAAATATTCTGTTAGATTTTGTAATTAAACTGATGTAAGTGTAAAATTCAAAATAACAGTGCATTATTTTTATGAAGGAAACCTGTTCAACAGATGCAATCAGCAAAGAAGACAGACTGCTGCTTGACTTACTGGCAGAAAATAATGACTCCCAAGATCCTGTTCTTATTAAGGTTTTACTTTATGTTGTATTATTTTCTCAAACCAAAATGTAGGTGGATCGTTTTATGAGAGGAATTTCATAAGGCAAGCTCCACATATCTTTTTTGTTGCACACCTGAAATTGACAACTTTAATTTAGCTTTGTGTAATTGAATATTTTAGCTATATGGCTAACTGCTTCTTGCATTTAAAAGGCAGATTGTGACAAAGCACAACGGACAGAAATACACAAAGCAATAAAACAACTTTATCCAAAGTTGGAAAGCTCAACAACTGATGATAATGCAGGAAACAAAGTAATCAAAGTTGTGAAAACTCGTTCAGGTAATAGCTTTACAATATGTTTCAAACTATGTACCATTCACACAAATATATAACAATGTTACAACATGTTAAATCCCAATTGAAGGCGCATTTTAAAAGATAGCAAATGTGCTTTGAATGTTAAAAATATTAAATTTGATAATAATATGTTTACTGTCAGTCAAAAAATCAACTTTTAAGAGTTTTACCTAACACAGAGTAAATTTTCAGCATTTAGTTCTCAGAGTATATATCTTTTATTTGTATATTTGCAGGTCAGAAAAGACAGAATCAAAGGCGTAGTGGTCCCCCCCCCCAGGTAATAGCTTTACAATATGTATCAAACTATGTACCATTCACACAAATATATAACAATGTTACAACATATTAAATTCCAATTGGAAGCACATTTTATAAGATAGCAAATGTGCTTTGAAAATTAAAAATATTAAGTTGAAAATAATATGTTTACTGTCAGTCAAAAAATGAACTTTTAACAGTTTGACCTAACACTTAAGAGTAATTTTTCAGCATTTAGTTCTCAGAGTATATATCTTTTATTTGTGCATTTACAGGTCAGAAAAGACAGAATCAAAGGCGTAGTGGCAAAAGAACATATTGCAAGTTCGTCTTACACAAGCAAAACATTGCCACAGCCAACGCAGTGGGAATGATCACTTCAAAACTAGGAATGAAACATTCCAAAGTGTTCCAATATGCTGGTAACAAAGACAAACAAGGAATCACTGTTCAGGTGATATAAATATATTTTATTTGGCGTAAGCAGAACCACTCAACTCTTAAGGGTTAAAGGTTTAAGAACTAATTTTTCATTATCATAACCTTTCACAGAATTACTATAAATGTAAAACCATTTTAAATGTAATGGATAAAGTAGGTTGCTGCAGGCAAGAAATTTATTTATGAACTGTGCAGACTTTTACTCTAATTAACTAAACATGCTATTTTCTTCAAAGGAAATTACGAGCAGTTTACCATATGAAAGATTAGCATTTCTCACTAAACAACAAGGAAAACTTGCTGTTGGAAATTTTACACTTGATGCACAGCCGTTGTGTTTGGGAGATTTGTCTGGCAACTACTTCGCATTAATTGTGAGGTACATCATTACCTAACAACCACAAAAAGCACAAATGAGCATACAAGTGTATATTTTGTACTTTCTTTTGCAATCGACACCATTGTTTTTTTGTTTTTGCATTTTTAAAAAAGTAATTTTGAAGTGAAATTGTTAATGATTAGTTTAAGACAATTTTATTTTTACTAGAAATATACAGAATGTTGATGAAAAAGACATTTCTGCTGCTATGAAGTCATTTGAGGAACAAGGTTTCATCAACTATTTTGGGATGCAACGATTTGGGGCCACATCAGTTCCAACCTACGAAATTGGAAAGTCATTTCTAAACAAAAACTGGGAAAGGGCAGTGGATCAGATTTTGTCATCCTTACATACCAGTAAATTTAATGATAACACAAATACAGGCACCTATAATGTAAATGTTATGGACAATTTTGCATGCTTAGTCTGTTACGGCATTTCAAAAATTGCTTGATGCATATTTTTAAATCATGAACTTCTTTTACTAAATGGGAAAAAGTCTAAAACCTAAAAAAACACAGCAACATATTTTATTGTATTGTAAAATCAGGATTGGATGATGACACTTTGACTTGTATTAAGAACTGGAAAGAAGAAGGTCAAGCTGATAAACTTCTTGAAAGACTCGATAAAAAACATTCTCTAGAAAGAAGTTTGCTTCGTGGAATTTCTAAATTTGGTAAGCACAATATCATTTTTATCATTGGTTGATAAACATTCACGGATTGATTGTCTATTTTACAGCAGGACACAAGACTTGTAACTTTTGTTTAACTTCTACGTAGAATGGGATCCCGCACTTAAAAATCAGCAAGTTTAGATTTTTTTCCCATACAGAAAAATTTAGAAGAATTTTTTTTTCTAAATTTTTTCACTGTTCCTAAATACGTTTAAAATTCCCACTTCTTAAACACAAGTTGATCATGATAACCTTTCGGCCCTTTTGGTGGCCTTGCACTTTTACTACCTGAACAAGTAAACAAAAATGTGAAACTTTAGGACCAACACAACTGACACAAGCTTTGACCTTTCTGCCACGAAACACAAGGACCATGTATTTACACAGCTATCAGAGTCTTGTGTGGAATAAAGTGGCAAGCAAACGGATTAAGGAATATGGCTTAAAACCTGTAGTTGGCGATTTAGTACTTCTCGATCCTACAGACAGGTGAGCTATTTTGTCAAATTTTGATGTATTTTATTTTATGCCTGTTTGAGGTTTAAGGCAGGGGTGTGCAACCTTTGTCACTGTGGGGCCAAATACAATTGCCAAGATTAGATCGCGGGCCGCACCTTTATATAACACAAGGTGATTTTACTTTGTTGGGTATACCCAAATGCTTTAACTACAAGTAAGTAGCGTTTGATTCTAGCCACATATTGCAAGATCGCAGAAAAATAGAACCGGGCGCATTAATATGCTCAAAAATGTAGAATAATTGGACTCGTATGCCAATTGGAAATTTTCCTGAGTCTCCACGGGCCGCACACCCTTAATCGACGGGCCACATTTGGCCCGCGGGCCGCAGGTTGCACACCCCTAGTTTAAGGTAAGCAAACAAAAGACCGAAACAAAAAGAGAAACCTTTTTTTGGTAGTGCAATGTAAAAGCGTTATTTTTGTTTTAATTTGTTTATATTTATTAGCATATTTTTTATGTATCTTAACTTAAAAAATACTGATAAGTATTGTGAATAATAGCAACATCATTTGTTTTAGATATTCTGGCCGACAGAGCCTTTGTCATTAATGTTGATCAATAAAAACAATACTATGTTATAAAAGCATGTAGCTAAAACAAAGCCTATAAGGTCTCGTCAGTACAGCTGGTGACAACAGATTGGCCATGACATTTCAGCCAGTTACTCCAAGCAAACTGGAGTGCTGTTAGCTCTTGTCACCAGCTCCACTGAAGACTGTATAGGTGGAAACAGTGTGTATTCTCTACAGCCTAAATATTCTGTATTTGTTTTGTTATGAAAAGAAATCTAAAATCCAACATAAAAATCATACAAGGAATGGGTTTAACATTTTCAAATTGTGCAGTATAAATGAAATTCAAGATGAAGACGCAGAACCACCATCAAAGAAACATAAATTTGTCAGTGATGTGAAAGTCAAAGTTTTGACTGCCGATGATCTTTCACTGTATGATATAACTGATGTCGTTCTGCCTTTACCTGGCTGTCAAATAACTTACCCTGTTTATGAAACCAAAAACTATTATGACACAATTCTAAAAGAGGATGAAATTGAAAACACTGCCTTTGATCATAGAGTCAAGTAAGTTGTTTGACATTTATTTTCAGAATTTGTACAAAAAGTTATTTTTTTTCATTTATTTTGATCATAAAAAGAGTATATTTTATCACATGAAGCCAGTGGTGGGATTTAGCCAGTTTGCACCGGTTCTATAGAACCGTCTCACGAAATTGTATTAGATCAGCAAACCGGTTAGCATTACTGGTTACTGTCAATGAACTTTGTGATAGAACCGGCTGACAAAAATTTTTAATCTGACCACTGCACGAAACCCTTTTTGTTGGATAAATTTTACTTCAGTTACAAATTTACAAGTGATTATAACACCAATAAATGTGGTCTTGTACCATTTTGGCCTTTAAATATGACTCATTATAAATTCTTTCATGTTTTCATTTTTGCACTACTGTACCTATTTTTAGTGACTAAATTTGCATGTCTTACTCCATATTAAATTGTTGTTTTTTTGGCAGAGAATATCGTCTACCTGGTGCGTACAGAAAACTAATTGCTAAACCTGGTATGGTAGAATGGTCAGTTGTACGTTATGATGATCTGGAACAACCACTGTTAGTGTCAGATATTGAACGCATGGAAGGGATTACAGAACCAGAAGGAAAAGGTAAACTTTAAAATCAGATTTGGCAAAAATTAAGTAACTTCTCCTACTGGTCACCTAATCCCAGCGAAATCCCAAATCTCTAAAATACGGCCAGATCAAACGATTTTGGCCGGAAATTGACCAATCTGGCAATCTTGCTCGATGCTTTGATTTATAACGACACCGTTATGCTTTAAACAGCATTTTTCACACTATTTTACAGAGGGTCATTTTCGCGCTTTGCGAATTAAATTCAGTTTAAAAACCTCCTGTTACGCGACGATGGCACTTCGCGAGGTTCTGAAGCAAGACATGACAACGACTGACCAAATCGCCCTCAGTGACCAGCACAAAGCTGAAGTTCGAAAACATCTTGCGCAGAACAAAAACCAGGAAGACCAAGAAACATGACGATGTCTTACAAGGGCGATTATGTTATCGGTCTTGTTTCAACCAATTTATACAATGTGTCGCTGGTCTTGGTTCTTTAGTCAGTCTGGTTTAGTTGCCAGAGCATAAATAAAACAGACTTGATTCTAGCCTGACTTAATCCTCGGCCATGTTTGTTTCGTAATATCACCTTTTGAGGAAAAATTCATATATTTTGAAAAAAAAGGCCGGGTCCACCGTTTAAGCACGAATGTGTTGCAGTTAGGTTATAACGCAACGTGGTTATAAAACTTGGAGGTAAAAGGAGAAATTGCGCGAACTAACTCTTTATCCATCTAACTATGACTGACCAAAACCGTAGGAGCGTAACTCAAATTTGTTAAGAAAAATACACACGAAATGGTAAAAGATACTTAAAATTAAAGATGAACACGCTAATCCGTTGTCTAACTCAACTCAACCTATACAACTAGAATCGTAAAAAAATGTTCACAAACCAAATGTGAAAACCGTATAAGCCCCCCCCCCAATTGCGCGAACTAACTCTTTATCCATCTAACTATGACTGACCAAAACAACTAGAATCGTAAAAAAAATGTTCACAAACCAAATGCGAAAACCGTATAATTATAACGTTGGCGATAAACTGGTTTACGCTGCAGCGCGTTATGGCGAAAACATTAAAAACACATTAGGTAGTAAAAACTGTAAAAATACTTACCAAGAACCCAGATTAATGCACATTACAAACAAGCTTGTATTTATAAGTTAATAAAGCATTACCACGAGTTTGAATAGTTTCACAGTCTTGATTAATTACTACGCAATGTACAGTTCACAAATTTGTCGACCAGAGGCGTACACTGCATCAATCACGTGTTCAGTCTCTCGGAATCAATCTTCCACAACATGTTTATTTCTCGAGATTGCTTTTTTGTATTTTAGTCGACCCCTTTAACCCTAAGTTAATCAAGCGTAATGACTTTGGTTCGTAAAGTAGATTGTTTCAAATTGCGCATGTCTATAGTTTCATTAACCCAAGTTAATCAAGCGCAATGACTTTGGTTCATCGAGTTCATTGTTCAACTCCCATGTGTCAAATTTGTTTTCCCCTGAGTTTCGTTATGCGTTGTTTACTCAAGATTGCTGGACCTATAAATACCACGCCACAAACTTTGAAATTCATTCTAGTTTTTAACGGTTAAAATGCTGTTCAAAGTGCGAATTTATATTCTGATAATATTCGCCTCGACGTCGTGTCTCTTGTACCGCTGAACGTAAAAAGTAAGTTATCTGTGTTCGTCTGTTTGTTATGTTGCTTGTAATAAAACTCGTGAAGGAGATATTTAATTCTGGGCTACGGCAGTTATTAAACCAGGAGTCAGCTTTGCATTCGCTGCAACACAATAGCCTACAAACAGCTATAATTCGATTCACCGAAAAGTCTGTCCGTCCGTTAAGAAGACGATTTGACATCGGTGGTCGTTTAAACATATAGTTGGGGTGGTAAGAACATAATTACTTGACAGATCGTTCCACACTTTTAAACAAGCAATTATAGCAACACACAACTGCTTACTATTTTAGCACGTTAGGGTACTGTAGGCCCAAATTCATTGTCTTAATGACCTGAAATATCAATTGATAAACAGTTTATTCAACTAAAAGTTACAAGGTGCTGTATAATACTTTGCAATGTATAAAACTCCTTGGTTATGCTGTACTTTGCATGGGTATAGCGGTTTTTAAAGTTACACGTTTTGGTACCTTTGGAAAAAAATGCCCGTTTAAGGACCAAGACCCATCGTATGCGATATACCCCCCCCCCGTATAAAACTCCTTGGTTATGCTGTACTTTGCATGGGTATAGCGGTTTCTAAAGTTACACGTTTTGGTACCTTTGGAAAAAAATGCCCCTTTAAGGACCAAGACCCATCGTATGCGATACTACATGCGTTGTTTTTCATTAATATATTTTGTTCAGCCTCTTAGGAGCTGAGTTTATCCACAAGTTAACATTTGGATACACAAAAATGTAAGCAACGTATTGGAGTAACCGGTCCGTAAATCGTATCATTGGAGCTAAAAACAATACAGCAGAACAAAAAAATGGCCACCACACATAAAGCTTTAAAGTAGACAGAAAAACGGTCGTAGCCCAAACTTAAGAAATCAATTGATTTTAAACATTGGTCCGTGACGTAATAAAACGCTAAATAAAGTTTGTGTAAATTGGCTTTAGAATTGCATCATCAATCTGATATATTTATGGCTTTTAAGTTTACATTCTTTATACACACACCGAACCTTAAAAGTTATTTTGAAATTTACCGGTCCGCAATTCCACCACACACAATTTCAGTCTGATTCAGCATAGCCTTGAACTCGTAACGTCAAGGTAGGGGGCAACTGCACAAAGAAGATTGTTTCGCACGCGAGTGCCACTTATGGCAAGCTCTATTGCAACGCGTTTAGGAGCCGAGGCACTACTAAGTTATTAAAAGTTTTTGGATGGAAATCAGTTTTGACGGCCAAACGGGTTGACTCCTAACGCAAAGTAACCTATTGGTTTTCACCGGAATTTAGCCGTCGTTTGGCTAAAGCTAATACAATACAACCCACGCAAATGGCTCCAAATAGCACAAAAGATACATGGATAGTTTCAATCACCGACTTCATACGCTTTAATAGCCGAGAGTTAGATCTTGTTTCGTACGTAATACGTCAATATGTATGTTTGCGGATTACTAGCTGGTAATAGCAAGAGCATAAGGTAAAAAAAACGTGTCATATGGTCGTCAATATGGAATAAGACAAACAGTTCGAAATAAAAACACACACATCAATATATACACTTCAGGATATACAATTAGTTGGGCAAATTTCAAACGATACACACAAACTGAATGTAACAAACAAGAATTTGAAACGCACATGCAAAACTGGCCTTTTAAGTAATAAAACGCATTTTCGTTGGGCATAAATTAGTAGGGTTTATAACTTTACCTGCCTAAACAAAAACTCGTATTGTTAACAGGCGTTTAGGCTTTGTTGCATACAGAACAATGCAAGTTATACAAATAATTACAGCCCTTTGCTGCGTTTAACATAGGCAGCAAAAATATTTTATGGTGGTTATTTGGTTCTGTAACGTAAGTTCAAACAAGTTTAGATGATGGAACGGAGGCTTTTAAAGTGACAAAAATGTAAATAGAAATGATACAACAAACATAAAGAACATACCGTGGGGCTTTAACGTATTTGTAAGCTGATGTTATAGGGGAGTAACCAGCAATTTCATCGTATTGTAATTACATCGCAATATTTTCATCGTATTGTAATTACATCGCAGTAACTTCATCATAATGGTTAAAATACCACAGGAGTTAGTTATGCCACTGTTTTTTCGGGTTTGGGCCGGGTTAGGGCTAAGTTTGAATGAAACGAACCCAACTTCACAGTGGGCCTCATGTATGTCGTTTTTTTCTTGCTAAACTTTTGGGCCAAATTTGAATTTGCAAAAAAAAATCAGGTGGAGGTCTTAATTTCGGACCTACTTACAACTTTTGGGGTAAATTGCGATGTAAAATGTTAAACGCAGAGGATTAAAGATGTAATTAACATGCGATAAAATCGGAGTGAACCGTTATAAGGGGGAGGCACCAAAAAACCAAAACACACGAAGCAATATGGATTGTGCGATTATATATATTTGTACATGTAACAAAACATGTGACCATAAAGTTAAATAGCGAATACGAGTTGAAGAAAGACAAATAAAATTCAAGGCGCGCAAATTGCCTATCGCATCATTGCACTTTACCATCCAGCCCGCTAATAAACTGCTCTATCAAGCTGAAATAGCTGAGTAAGCGTTTAAACTAGTTAACGTTTTGCTGCATCAGTTAAATGGAAGGGCCCTGTTTAAGCCCCCCCCCCCAATTGCCTATCGCATCATTGCACTTTACCATCCAGCCCGCCATTAAACTGCTCTATCAAGCTGAAATAGCTAAGTAAGCGTTTAAACTAGTTAACGTTTTGCTTCATCAGTTAAATGGAAGGGCCGTATTTAAGAGTATTACTACTTAGGCAAGATGACAAAGTCCGAGTAATATAGAAGGCAGACCTGCAAAGTCCAGAAGAGCAATGTTTAAATGTTTTTTGACGCTGCTTTGAATTTTTTCCCCCTTCTGAACGATACCAGCGACGTAGAGAGAACGGTTATTACGTTTTAAATCACCATAGAAACTTATAAACAGAAAGTAGAACTGTAAGATTCAATTTTGCATTATTTTTGTGCACTGATTCTAAAAAATTTAAGAGATTTCCAAATATGCCGGAAACTTTTTAACTTTAGGACATTTTATGGAATTCTATTTACGACCTAGTGACAAAATGCTTGCCCCCCCCCCCAAATTTAAGAGATTTCCAAATATGCCGGAAACTTTTTAACTTTAGGACTTTTTATGGAAGTATTCTCTTGTATTTACGACCTAGTGACAAAATGCTTGTATGCGTGACAACGGTAAAAAGCTCATTTATTTCTTATTTGCCTTAAGATACGATCTCACCTACAAAAATATGGTTTCAAATTTTTTGACCAACTTTCGTGGTGTTAAGTTGCAAAATGTGATTAGTAATTCTTTTGCAGTTAAACTTCCGTTAAATCGGATTCGGTTAATCCGGATCCTCCCCTAATTCGGACCAAACTTTCCCCCCCCCCTACAAATGATTTGTAATGTGGTAAGGCTTGAACTAATCGACATCGGTTGATCTGGATGTTCGTCTAATTGAGACATATTTTTTGGGTCCAAACGAGTCCGGATTGAGGTTTAATGTAGTTTGTCAAATGCGCCTGTTTGAGAAGTTTTGATAAACACTACTTTTGTGTCTTTCACTCAATTACAAAAAGGGGCGCCAAAAATTAAAGAAAAATTTCACCATAAGAAACCCGTATGTTTATCCGCAGCCAGAAACTCAGCATTCAAGATCATAGAAAGCGAAAGTTTCCGCCACTAGTTTAAGGCAAGAACTCGCATTCACATGTTAACCGCAAATGGGGTGACGTAGAAGGTGTATGACGTCACTATGAGAAACACTGCGGTAAGAACTGAATACAGAAGAAAACGCGAAAAATTCGAAAGAGCACGCAATAATGATAGTGAAAACGATGTCCCATTGTAATAGTGCAAAATGGGTTCCAAACGAAATGAATCCAAATTTAAACTAACTGTAACTTAACTTTAATTTGGATATCACTGATGATGGCGTAAGCATTTGCCGAAACGTTTGAATAATAAAGCATGACGCTTTTTACGTATGTTTGGGCCGTTATTTTCCTCATTAAATTTGTGAACAGATCCGTGTATGGTGTTCCTAACTTGATAATAGTTTTACATTTTTTAAAAAAAGATCTTCATATGTAAAGAGCATTATCTGCAGTGCTTAAAAAGGCAAATGCTTTCGGCCACCAAGTTTATAAAGTAGCCTGTTTGGAACCCGTTTTAGGCTGTTCGCATAATTTCCTTCGAAAAAACAACGCGCCACAGTTTGTAATCGAATAAGTAAAAAAAAAACTATTATAGAAACAAAAACCTGGCGCTGTAGGCTAGAGTTTTGGCGTGTAGGTGACCCCGCAGCTGATTGGTGGAGGCGGTCACATGCACATGAGATCACGTGATCAGCTGAGCAAGGGTAGGCAACCTTCCAGAACAATCGCTTCAGGCCAGTCGCCGTATTTGTTCTTTTCCTTGTCGTTCGTTGCGATCTGACGATAGAGAAACGTTAGAAAAATTTACAACCAAGTTTTTATGGCATATTAACACGCGTCAGTGTAGCTCCAGCGCGTTTAACCGAGTATCCAACAATTATGCCCTTCACTGTTTTGCGCTACATGGCGTTTTAACGTTGCTCAGTTACTTCTGACTTGGTGATTGTTTTTGTGGTATTGTGTCGCTATGTTCACCAAGCGAAATAAACTCATCTCATTCTTCGTAAAGCTGTATGTTAGGCCCAAAACGAAAAGTTATACAGTTAATTAAAAGCAAAACTAGATGGGCGCTTGTACGAACACAACATAGGCACATTTAAATTTTAAACCGTTGCTTTTATCTTCACATAAGTTAGTGGTATTGTCACAAGGAAACCACAACTTGCTTGAAATCAAAAGGTAACACATATGTGTACATGTACAAACGAGACCAAACGTTAATAAAATACCATAAAGTGACGGTTGGAAAAGTTGCTTGGGTACGAATATGGTAGCTACAGCAAACTATGGGCCGATCCCAGTGCCATAACAAACTAGTCCTTTGTCCGTCATCGTAAAAAAACACGATTATAGAGAGCGTAAACAATGTACACCTGCTGGATTTACCGGTCGCTGAACGGCCACAGACAAGTTTGCTTTATTACTAACACTTGCAGACTCAATAAAACTGTAAAATTAAACTATTGGGCCATGTACTTTAGCAAGTCCCCCCCCCCCGAAAAGTTATACAGTTAATTAAAAGCAAAACTAGATGGGCGCTTGTATGAACACAACATAGGCACATTTAAACCGTTGCTTCTATCTTCTCATAAGTTAGTGGTATTGTCACAAGGAAACAACAACTTGCTTTAAATCAAAAGGTAACACATGTGTGTACCTGTACAAACGAGACCAAACGTTAATAAAATACCATAAAGTGACGGTTGAAAAAGTTTCTTGAGGCCCCCCCCCCCCCCCCCCCCCCCCCCCCCCCCCCCCCCTTGGTAAACCGAAGTAAAAATTGGGCCAATTTCAGATAGATGTCTGCCACATTTGTAACTTCAAGAAGGACTTTTTCTTGACCAAATGTGTAATACCTGCATTAATCAGTGAAAGGGTAAAGAATTTGTTTTGAGAAACCAATAATATTAAATACAGCATGGGGAAAAAGCTTTTTTTGTCGTGAGGTGTCTGTTTTCACAAAAGCCTTTGATCAAGCAGAATTGGGTTTAAAAAATATGCTACTGGAGCAAAGTATAAAATACATTTTAACTGAGTAAGATTTAACATGAAAACATTTTAGCACGTAACAGCCAGTATGTGTTCAATGTCATGGTTCACTGCACAAATCTCGTTTAGAAACACGTGACTAATCAAGCATGAAACGAGTGAGTGGTCAGTTGCTTACCTGTTCAAAAGCGTTGCGGTGTTTAATATTTTTACCCCCAACAAAAATCCAGTTATCTCGAAAGGAGAGTTTGGCTGCTTGGTGACTTCCTATCTCTTCCAGCATGGCCTTTGCTTCATTGTCAAGTCTAAAATCAAAGTCAAGTTCAATGAAAAATCAATGCTACTTTTCCCTACAATCTTTTCTGTGTGTGTATTAAGTAGGGATGGGCCAAAGCTACAATGTTCTGCACCGAACATCGTTAATGCTGGGTGCTCGGCCGAACAAGCTCGGTGCTTTGTGACGTCAAAAACATTCCCGTGACGTAACAAACAGGTTACCAACGTCACAAGCGGTGTTTAAGCTGTACAGGCCCCAGAAGTGCGCGCTTTTCCACCACTTAATGCTTTGAAAAAATAGTTTTATTTTTGTTCTTGGATACCTTTTCGAACACTAGTTTCGTATTTTAGCAGGGAATGAATATGCAAGTTTAATGTTTGGGTCAGTTTGTGCAACTGTTCGGCAGAGCACCGAGCATTAAAAACAGCTATGCTCGGTAAGTGCACAGTTTTATGGCAAATTATGATAATTTCGTGTACTGCCAACAACCGACTCAAAAATGCATTTTTTAAATTGTGTTTTTATAGCCTTCCAGTTTTATACCCCCCCCCCTGCTTTGTGACGTCAAAAACATTCCCGTGACGTAACAAACAGGTTACCTACGACACCAGCGGTGTTTAAGCTGTACAGGCCCCCCCCCCACTTCAGTTGTACTGTAATCATGCTTTATCTTGAACTTCGACTTTGACTTTGACAAACTTTAAATACCGTTTTAGTCAATGTTTAACTACCACGCAATAAAAAAGACATAGTTTATAATTACACGGTCTTATAAGCAAACAATTGAAGTCAGTTCTACATAAAATCGGTTTACACGATTTCCCCCCCCCCCACTTCAGTTGTACTGTAATCATGCTTTATCTTGAACTTCGACTTTGACAAACTTTAAATACCGTTTTAGTCAATGTTTAACTACAACGCAATAAAAAAGACATACTTTATAATTACACGGTCTTATAAGCAAACAATTGAAGTCAGTCCTACATAAAATCGGTTTACACGATTTTCATCCCTTACTGGCAAAATGTTACCCTAGGTGTCTAATGTACATTATTACTACCTTGTAGATCCAGTTTCAACTTTTGGGGCATACTACAGTAAACGTCGGGTAATTTTGACCCGTTTCGATCAAAAAACTGTCCGGATTAGACAAAAATCCGGTTTAAACGATATCCATTAGCTCAAATCCTACCACATCACAAATCATTTGTACCTTAAGATTGTCCAAAATACGAAGATCGGGATTAACCGAGGTTACTGTAGCTCAAAACTGACCATGGTTGGCACACTAAAACTTCATTGCAAACGCAGTATAGCAGTGCACTGCGTCGTATGGGGCCTTGCTCGATACGAGACGGTATTTTTGAGAGGTAAACACCGCTTACTAAAGCCCACCTTCTAAATTTAACCCAATGGTTTCACCAAAAAACGTGTCCGTTAAGGAAACTGTCATGCTCTATATAAGCGACCTAGTGCCTTTAGTCTAGCGGCCAACGCGTTCCGTTTCACCCGAAGTGAATCAATAGCTTACCACGCACCAGTAGAAACAGTTACGACCGGCGCTTTTGTAGGCCAAGCCTGTAGTAACTTTAAGGAGCTTCAAACAACGCATGTTACACTTACTTGAATGCAGCGTCGTCGTACGTTGTAACCATGATTACTTCGTTGGGTTTTAAAGCCTTAAGAAAGTTTTTAAGTTCCGTACTGTCTGTTGAAACCAATAAGGGACATGTGAATATATTTAAAAAATATTTTAAAAACAATCATACATGTTTATGAAAGTAAAAAAATACCTTTCCCATAAAGGTCAAACACCAGTTGTTTTGTAGATTTTCCAGTGTTTCCGTCTATCACAGCAACGTTCATGCCTCGATCAACATTGTTTAAAGAGTTTTTCATTAAACTGCAACAAATACCAACACATAGAAGATAAGTGGCTTGAAGAGGCAAAATATAAAACACTGTGTATTTTATTCTGCCAGTAACACATTCACAATGAGTATTTTTCCAAAAAAGTTATACGCCTCTAGAAAATAAAACTATGTGTATACTGTATTTGTATTCTCTTTGTACGAATAAACCAATTAGTAATATTTTTCATTTTATTTTAGGTATCTAGGAACACAAGACTCAGACTTGGGTAGTACAAAAGTTACATTCACAATGGTTGATTTTCCCCCCCCCCCGTATTTGTATTCTCTTTGTACGAATAAACCAATTAGTAATATTTTTCAATTTATTTTAAGTATCTAGGAACACAAGACTCAGACTTGGGTAGCACAAAAGTTACATTCACAATGGTTGATTTTGCCCCCCCCCCTATAAGTCATATGTTTAATTTCGTTTTAGGTACATAAGTAAACAAGACTCAGGCTTTAACAGTAGTTTAAGTAAAATCTAAATTGAAATGCAACGTGAGAGATTTCCAAATGTGCTGCAAAATGTTTGCTATTTTAAAGTGCAAAAATTGTATGATGTTTTCAAACCTGATGACGAAATATGTACATAACACTATTCAAAAGCTAGGATTTTTTCTTATTTGTCACTGAAAGAAGACTGACTGGCCATAATAAAGATGAAAATTAACTTTCTTTCAACAACTTGCGATACAAACAATTGTCATTTTCAGTGAAATAAGAATAAATGGTCTACGTTTTATTGGACATCATTGACAACAAGGTTTTAGTTAAGTTTTGGGTACATTTTTTACAAACGTTTTTCAAAGGGATATTTATGAACAATCTTTAACAGATTATATATATCTAAGTTTGGTAAAAACACCAATAAAAGCTTGTTACAACATGGGGAAAATGGAACATACCAGGTATAAACATTCCTACCCATGATTGCTGTGCGTCAGTAAATACAAACAATGCAACTGGTTTCATTGTGACTCAAGTTTTTATGAGGTGACTGTTGGCTTGTAATGGATACAAATAAATTAATCATGAGCATAATAGCAACACAATGTCATAAAAGTGGGACTAACAGCCCGAAGCAACAGAATTTAACAATAAAATCATGTGCCCCCCCCCCTGTTTTTATCAAGAGTGAATGTCCATTTTATTCCTGGATTTAATCGACAAATTGCCAATAACAGTTTTACCAATTATAAATACATGGATTGATTGGCCCCCCCCCCTATTTTAAAAACAATCATACATGTTTATGAAAGTAAAAAAATACCTTTTCCGTAAAGATCAAATCCCCCCCCCCTAAAGATGAAAATTAACTTTCTTTCAACAACTTGCGATACAAACAATTCTCATTTTCAGTGAAATAGGAATAAATGGTCTACGTTTTATTGGACATCATTGACAATAAGGTTTTTAGTTAAGTTTTAGGAACATTTTTTACAAATCTTTTTTTCAAAGGGATATTTAAGAACATTCTTTAACAGATTATACATATCTAAGTTTGGTAAAAACACCAATAAAAGCTTGTTACAACATAGGGAAAATGGAACACACCAGGTATAAACATTCCTACCCGTGATCGCTGTGCCAAAACTGCTGTAAACCCCCCCCCCCCCCCCCCCCCCCCCCCCCCCCCCCCCCCCCCCCCCCCCCCCCCCCCCCCCCCCCCCCCCCCCCCCCCCCCCCCCCACAAATAAATTAATCATGAGCATAATAGCAACACAATGTCATAAAAGTAGAACTAACAGCCAGAAGCAACAGAATCTTACAATAGAATCATGTTAAATTATAACTGTTTAGAAAGTTGAAAGGCAAATTTATATTTATTACAAAAACACACATATATATTTTACCCTAAGAAACAAGTTTAAGCAATTTTGAAATCATTCAGTTACTTCCAACTGGAATTGTTACATCACAATTTAAAATTTGACACTATAATTAAGCAGGTGTCCCAAAAAATCTTTTTTCTGTAAGTGCATGTTGCATTCTGCCCTGAAGCTTACAAAAATTATGTTGTAAGGCAAGGCTACCCACAGTTTATGGAAAAAATGTGCGACATCGGTATTACAAAAGTTTTTAGTATGTCAAACAGAACTTACATGGACTCATTGAGGCAGACACTTGGACCAATAACATTCGCTGCACCAGTGATAATTTTAAAGCTAACTTCGCTTTTACTGCACCCCATGGAAACAGTGCAAGGGTTCTTCTGCATTTTCTTTTTCACTACTGTAAGTACAGATAAAAACATAGTATATGACAAAAGATTTTTTTTCATTTTTATGATATCACCAAATACTGCAAGTAAATTGTTACACACATTTGCATTACGTATTCCCCCCCCCCTATGACAAAAGATTTTTTTTCATTTTTATGATATCACCAAATACTGCACAAGTAAATTGTTACACACATTTGCATTAGATATCGAAGTATAAGTAAAACCAATTTATTATGCTTTTTGTTATGGTATTTAGAAACATACAAAAAGTTACACATTGTATGGCTTTCAATATTACATTTACCCAGGACTGTTATAAAAACAAAAAGTAATACTTAACAAATTTAAAAAAATGCTCGATTAGTTTAAATATCGGGGTACATATAAGATGTGACCCTTTGAAAAAACTTTTTTCATTCATAGTGTACTCAATTGAAAGTCAACTTCAAATATTATTTCAAACTTGTTTTTATCAAGAGTGAATGTCCATTTTATTCCTGGATTTAATCGACTAATTGCCAATAACAGTTTTACCAATTATAAATACATGGTTTTATTGTTGAACAAGCAGCATAGGTTTTAAGGATACTCAAAAAGGGACACAAACTATGAAAGGTTACGAACCAATGTCAAAAACGGTTTTAAACTTGTTTTACCTGGATTCTCTTGTTGTCTTTTGTCCCACTCCTCTTCTGCTTTCTTTATCGACTCCTTGTCCATCAGTTTATCCGGGTCCTCTACTTCAACCTTGATTTTCTCTCCGTCCTTATGCTCAACAATTGATGCTTTAAAGCACAATAATATATGAAACAGTCTATATGTCAGAAGACAAACACGCCCCCCCCCCCCATCAGTTTATCCGGGTCCTCTACTTCAACCTTGATTTTCTCTCCGTTCTTATGCTCAACAATTGATGCTGAAAAGCACAAAAATATATGAAACAGCCTATATATCAGAAGACAAACACACTACTGCCCATTACAATAGTTTGTAACTAATATGAGGTTACAGTTTGGAATTCGAATTAGTGAAAAACCAGATTTTGCTTTATCAGAATCATACGCATATAATTGATAAAAATGCATTTTGCAGTTGATTTCCTGTAGAGCCTTTATTATACAGTTTGTGGCAATAACAGCAACTTTCTTTAACCAAAATAAAATATGGAGGAATTACTTCACCATAGGAAAAAAGCAGACACATTTACTCTTTTGTACCATGTCCAGAGGGGCATTTGTATTTTTAGGAGTGTCCCAAGCACAGTTTTTTAATACTTTTATAATCACTGTGGGATAGAATTTTCCTTTCACTTTAATACATTGAATCAAAAACTACAATTAGTTTTATCAAAGTCTGAATACATATCAGCATTTTAAGAAAATGTGTATGCAAAATCTTTGTTTGACTAGGGTGTTGAGAGCCGAGATAGATTTGAAATACTTGAGTATGTCATGCACATTTGAACAACAGCTTAAAAGTTTTAACAAACCTGGGACATCTTTCTTTTCCTCCACTGGCGGCTCGATTTGTAACCGATCATAAAGTTGTGCATAAAGATGAACAGTATACCAAGCCAACAGCATTATCGTCCCAATGAGGAGAATTCGAAAAACACCTGAAGTAAATGCATTGATTAGCGTAAACTTATTTTACAGTTTAAATCTGCTTAAATTCGAAATTTTACTGGTTCCCCCCCCCCCCCCCCCCCCCCCCCCCCCCCCCCCCCCCCCCCCCCCCCCCCCCCCCCCCCCCCCCCCCCCCCCCCCCCCCCCCCCCCCCCCCCCCCCACAACATAAATAGCTAATGTGGAACAGTTATTGACATGAAAAACTATGGAACAAGTTTATGTAAATGTTATAGCCTGAAACCCTGCTATTCAACCGGTGTATTGTATCAAAACCATGGTATACAACTGAATAATGGTATACAAAGGAAACAAAGCTTAGGCCAGTGTGTTACTAAAGGTCGCAATTGTGTTTTGAAGAATGCTGTCAGGAAGTGAATATTATTGCATCAGTACTTCTAATTACAAAGCTAAATCCAATAAAAATGATTGTGAAATACTACCCACATGCCCAGACTAACTGCTATACATGTTTCTATTAACTTTTTTTCTATTTTAGAATCTCAAGAAAATAAAAATATTGCAAAAATTGTCATGGATATCTCAGTACAAATGAGGATAATATTGATTGTTATTTAACAAGGGCAGCTATTAAGATGATTCAAAAGCATGTTATATACAAATAGCAACAATACAGGAACTACCTAGTGATTAAATTAACTTTTTTACATTTTTGCATACTAATTTTTTTGTGCCTAGCATAAGAATATAATCCCTTGATTTGTTTATATTCTGCGTACAATTAACAAAAATGCTATGGGTATATATGAGTGTGTCGTGATTGCTGGTCTGCATAGACCAGTGGTTCCCAAACTTTTTCATTTTTTTTAAAAAACGGTCCCTTTGCCATTATTTCGAGGGCTCGCGGTCCTTAAGCCTAAATGTGTATTTCATAAAAACGAAAGTTGATTGCAGGATTTTAGCTGGTTATGCAAAATTGCGCATAACAATCATCCAAAGACAGCATGTGACATCACAAACAGGACAAAAACATTACAATTGTGCGCGAACAATTGCATTTTTGATAGTTGTCATTCAATAAAGGCCATTGTTTAGCAATGGAGGCGGTCGATTCTCAATTTTACTTTGATTTAAACTTATTTAGTGGCACAAACTGACGCCAAATAAGATTATAGAATTACTTCAACCGCTTCGCGGTCCCCCCAAAATTGCCTCATGGACCCCTAAAGGACCGCGGACCCCAGTTTGGGAACCGCTGGCATAGACTCTTACGGGCTAATCCCAGTTATGAATTTATGTTTATCTTAACTGGTGAGGTATATTTGCTGGGAAATTGTGAAAGGTGTACAACACAAAAAAGGCACCGGCATAAAAGTATACTGCATGAAGTACTAACAAATATTTTCTTGCCCTCTGCTAGTAAATTTTGGCAAATGTGCTTCATCAGTGTACAATAAAAATCACTTTCATTTCTTGTGTGGTCGTATATTTTATCAGCACTTTGAAGTGCATTTGGCATTTTGCAAATAAAGTGAAAGTAAATGTCATGGTTTACAAAGGTTAAAATATACAATGTTAAAATGATATTATAGCAAACATCTTAGTACACATGTTATTTACTATGTTTCTTACATTGGATCTAAAAAAGAATCATGTTTCATACTTTTCAACCTTCCATGGATTGGCTATGTACACATTGTAAGACAGATCTGCTACTCTATTCAAAACACTGTACTCTATAAAATTAGACACGAGTATTTTTTGAAGTTGTATTTTTGCACAGCTATGTTTTTGGCCAGTTGATGCTTTTCAAAGATTTAAGTTTGTCCAGTGTTGTTTTAATGTGGTCCAAATAATCATTTGCAGTATGACAGAAAAAAGTTAGAAAGATGTTTTAAATTTGCTTACCAGTGCATCTCATGATTTTGGTTTCGTGAAGATTCACACAGTTCTTCCACAACCAGAATTTACCAAATCAAAATCAACCAACTTACCGACTAAAATATGTACAACTAAAAAAACACACATATCAATAAAGATCACTTTTGCTCATATTGTAAACATGGTGTACTGTAGTCAAGAGATTTATTGAAAGGAAAAGGCAGCCTACGGGAAGTAGTGCTAAATAGTTTGCATTACTAGTAGCAATGTCCTGTTTGATCAACTGAAATAAAACAGTTAAATACATAAGTGTGTGTTAGCAAAACTTTTAATTGCATGGTTGTTGTCAATTTTATTCGCTTTGTGACACATCTCGGGTGTGCAGGACCAACATGCCCCGCATGCGCTCATGCACGACCCTTAAGTCCGTGTGCGATACCAACTTTTAAATAGCTTTGTTGCAGAATTTCTACAGACAACCCAAAATTTTATCAAAAATAATCGTGCCACCAGCTGCCATGCTCTGCAAACTGGCATCTTACAGCATTAAGAATGATTAGATAACCAGTCCAATGAAAAAGGTTGATAATTAGATTTGGCAAAATATTTAAATATCACAGATAGCATATTTACAAAGAACAGAAACAACTTATTTCAATGTGGAAGCAACGACCCCCCCCCCACGTAAGTGTGTGTTAGCACAACTTTTGCTCTGCAAACTGGCATCTTACAGCATTAAGAATTATTAGATAACCAGTCAAATGAAAAAGGTTGATAATTAGATTTGGCAAAATATTACAGATATCATATTTACAAAGAACAGAAACAACTTATTTCAATGTGGAAGCAACGTTTTTTAATGTGACATAATTCGTAAACACTGCAAGCAAGGATGCTAGAACTTGTAAATAGTGCAACTAGAAAACATTAGTTGAAACAAACCTATAGTTTGCACAAAACAATTAATGTGATTACCATCCCCCCCCCCATTCGTAAACACTGCAAGCAAGGATGCTAGAACTTGTAAATAGTGCAAGTAGAAAACATTAGTTGAAACAAAACTATAGTTTGCACAAAACAATTAATGTGATTACCACTCATGTTTTTTTGAGAATGGTAAGTTGAAATTTTTAAATAAATTTTCCAATTTTAATGCCATTTGGTAAGAAAATCCTATCTTGTATGATATTTACTGGCTACAAAAGCAAGTTGCAAGTTTGTTTTAAAATTGATTTGACATTGCCCTTAAACCAAAACAACCACGGACACCAGTCTGCAGAGTATGGCAGCTGCACGCGCAATTTAGTTTCGAAACAAAAAATTGGCACATCGAATTTTCTGCATTGCACACAGAAATTGTGTAACAAAGGCAATAATTGTCCTGTTTTAAACTCTATCGCTTGCTTTGCACCTGCTGAAATTGGTCTTGCACGCAAATTTACAGGCCGTGTACGCGCACGCGGGACATATAGGTCCTGCATGCACAAAATCTCGTCGGTAACTGCCATGTTGTGCAGACTGGCAGAGACACAAAACAAAATAATGAAAAGTCGTAATTAAAGGAAAATCTTTGGAATTAAAACTACTGAGGTCTGAATTTGTAAATCACTTCATATCATAGGTTTTTTGAAACTACATGTCATGCTGGATAGGTTAGAAAACTAACAAAAATGTTCCTAAGATTTTTAGATCTTTCCATTTTTTGTCAACACGATAATAATAACGATATACAATAAACATGTCTGACCAAAAATGTTTAGCAAAATCTGATTATTTTTATCTCAACACTTTTAGACTTCTGAACAACAAGCTAAGGTAATAGAATAAAGGGTCTAAAGCAGTGGTTCTTAACCGGTGGGAAATTTCCCACTAGTGGGAAATTTAATGTTTTCGGAGGGAAATTATGTAAGCTTGAAAAGAGCAAACTCGGGCTCGATGGTCGAAACCGGCTTTGAATTAACCGTTGAAAGCTACATTACTACAAATTTTCTGCAACAACATGTAAGATTGATTTAACCAAGGTTTACAAGACACATACAAGTCCAAAGACCGTTTGTTACATCACAGACAAGACTGAAACCATCAATGACTTTGCTGTTGTGCGCGAATAGAAGCCTTTCCTTTGTAGATTGTGATGCAAAAAATGACTAATGCAAGCACAGCAAGATCGACCTTTAGGATCCAGACCAAAGCGCTCCACAAAATTATGTCATTTAAAGAATATTTTTTTTGTTAACGTAGGGCACAAAACATGATTATAAAAATAACAGAGGGGGGAATTCGAAGTTGGTGATTGACTTTAGTGGGAAACCACACTAAAAAGGTTAAGAACCACTGGTTTTCAACTCAATCCCCAAGTCTGACAAAGTACAACACGGCAAACAACAAGTGATTTGGCAACTTCTTTTTGTGCCAAATGGCAAACCGCAAAACGTAATCGTAAAAATTGCACTTTTACCAGACATCACAGAGCACGTTAATTACGTCATACATCAAAATGTACAATAGCGAAGCACCCTGGGGTTTTATCGAGTTAAAAGATATTTTTTAAGTCCGTAACTTTAGGAAAGAAACAATGTTCGTGTGACAATTTAGTTTTTGCACATTTGAAGAAGAAGAAAAGTTACAATACAATTCTCCAGCGGGACTTTGATTTGATGACCTTTTTTGCCTCTTCAGACAATCCACACCAACTCATACAAAGAACCCTAACGTTGTGTAAGCAGAGAACAAGAGATTCCACACATTCATCCCCAACAGCAACGTTGCAGGACAGGTTGAGCCTTTCAATCTATAAATAGCATTCAAAGACAGTACATTACCCAGAAGGTTTATTTAAATGTTTGTTTTACAGTTAAAAGCCCTGCCTTATTTTATGTACAATTTAAAAAGACACAAAGAAACAAACATGATAATATTACTGGTGTTTTTGAAGAGCGTATTCCTTTCGAAATGTTGGTCACACCGATGCTTCCAATACCACAATCAGTAAGCTGCAAATCCTCGATGTTGTGAACACAAACAGCCAATAATGTTGCACCCGTATCCCCGATTTTATTCCAGGAAAGATCAAGTTTCTTCAACTAAAGAGTAAAAAATCGGTGAAAGCTACCTCTATAGGCTATACTGATTACATCTTTAGAAATATGCATTTAAACGTAACAAATAATAACCACTAACCGGATGTGGTAAGTCTTTGATTTTCTTAGCTAGTTCTTCAAGACCGATGCTTCCGATGCCAGCAGAAGACAGTGATAGGACTTTGATGTTATGAATGCAACTTGCAAGTGATGTTAATCCAAAGGGCCTAACTTTGTTCCAGGAAAGGTCCAGGATATCAAGCTGTTAAATGACATTTTTGAAACACAGAGATACACATTATACAACTGCATGTTGGTCTATTAGACTAACTTGGGTGCTACATTTTGACAAAACGTCATGTGTATGCTGTCGAGGCACTTACGGGTTTGGGTAAAACTTGAATCTTCGTTGATAGCTCTGCGACTCCACAGCCTTCGATGTCACAGTGACAAAGTATGAGCTCTTTGAGCTTGTGAACGCACCGAGCTATTGCAGATGCTCCCAGATCACCGACAAGGTTCCATGACAAGTTAAGCCTTTTAACCTGTGCAAAAAGATATGAAGCTAAGATTGCGACTCCCAATGGACGCAAACATCACTTAACAATAAGAAAAGTATAGGGTTAGTAGAAAAACTAAGTACAAGACTATGGGAATGCTTGGGGTACCGGCTTGATTCGGTATAACCCTTTCAATAGATACTATGAAGTGCAAAACCCTGTTGGAATGGTGCGTTAAATAAAGTTTCATTTGATAGATTCCCCCCAGTAGCTATAGCAACATGTAGATATATCTCTATCACCAAAGTAATGATTCACAAATCACAGTACGCCTATTAAAGGCGCCACACCGAATCAGCCGGTCACCAAGCATTCACCACCATATGGCAAGGCGTAGGCTAGAAAATCTAGCCTGGGGTGGGATTCGAACCCACGACAGGAGTCTTTCTGGGACTTACGCTGTACCAACTAAGCTACGCAGGCTCAGTGGAGGATCCGCCGAAAGTTGAATCACAAGCACCGTTGTAATAAATAAGACCTGTGTGGAAAGGTTTAATAAAAGACTAAAATAGGATATGCCAACCTTTTTGGATTCCCTGTCTTGTAGTATAAAGCAAAGATTGACAACATCAATGGGAAGAAGATCTGCGAAGCAGCGGTCGATCCTCAGAACAAGTGAAGAAGCCACAGATGATGTTAGCTCTTTGTCGTTTGCTTCATGTGTCCAGGTCCAAACGCGTTTCATGGTTGCATCATCTTTCGCTTTCTTACAAACGTTGAGCAGCATCTCCTGAAGCATCGCCTTTTTGGCTTTGAGGTCCTTGCCCGTGCATCCGGAAACAATATGGTTAAGCTCGCAGAAAACCTTGTCGTCACAAATCCCGAAAGCAAACTTGCCCACGACCTCCCACCTGACACTGTCACCCCCCCCCCATGTGTCCAGGTCCAAACGCGTTTCATGGTTGCATCATCTTTCGCTTTTTTACAAACGTTGAGCAGCATCTCCTGAAGCATCGCCTTTTTGGCTTTCAGGTCCTTGCCTGTGCATCCGGAAACAATATGTTTCAGCTCGCAGAAAACCTTGTCGTCACAAATCCCGAAAGCAAACTTGCCAACAACCTCCCATCTGACACTGTCCCCCCCCCCCCTTTCTGGGACTTACGCTGTACCAACTAAGCTACGCAGGCTCAGTGGAGAATCCGCCAAAAGTTGAATCACAAGCACTGTTGTAATTATTTTAAACAGAAACGGAACAAATGTATGGAAAGGTTAAATAAAGTACTAAAAAAGGATATGCTTACCTTTTTGGATTCCCTGTCTTGTAGTATGAAGCAAAGATTGACAACATCAATGGGAAGAAGATCTGCGAAGCAGCGGTCGATTCTCAGAACAAGTGAAGAAGCCACAGATGATGTTAGCTCTTTGTCGTTTGCTTCATGTGTCCAGGTCCAAACGCGTTTCATGGTTGCATCATCTTTCGCTTTCTTACAAACGTTGAGCAGCATCGCCTGAAGCATCGCCTTTTTGGCTTTGAGGTCCTTGCCCGTGCATCCGGAAACAATATGTTTCAGCTCGCAGAAAACCTTGTCGTCACAAATCCCGAAAGCAAACTTGCCAACAACCTCCCATCTGACACTGTCCAGCCGTTTGTAAACGCCCTTGAACTTCTTCAAAGGCATAAGCATCATGAGGTAGACAGCCGAAAAGAACTCTTGCCAAGTGAGCTGAGAAAAATATCTTCGTTTGTCGCACTCCAAGATTGTTAGCTGGAGGTTGACCCGATTTATTACAGCTGTGTTTAAAAACGCATCGGCATTGCTATCGATTCCAGCTGACTCGAGGTCTTCTACATTGTAGAATGCTTTCCTATCTTGAAAGCCGGTCCAAGCCAAGTTCGCCAGTTGGTCCAAGTTCAAGTTTTGTCCTTTAAGATGTTCCGTCCGAGCGTACTGCGTGCAGGTAAAGGTCAACAAACGGGAAAGGGAAACAAACTGAATGTCTTCACTGTGGTTCATCAAGTAGTTGAGGGTCAAAACAAAGTTAACTGGCACGTTACAACCCCCCCCCCAGCCGTTTGTAAACGCCCTTGAACTTCTTCAAAGGCATAAGCATCATGAGGTAGACAGCCGAAAAGAACTCTTGCCAAGTGAGCTGAGAAAAATATCTTCGTTTGTCGCACTCCAAGATTGTTAGCTGGAGGTTAACCCGGTTTATTACAGCTGTGTTCAAAAACGCATCGGCGTTGCTATCGATACCAGCTGACTCGAGGTCTTCTACATTGTAGAATGCTTTCCTATCTTGAAAGCCGGTCCAAGCCAAGTTCGCCAGTTTGTCCAAGTTCAAGTTTTGTCCTTTAAGATGTTCCGTCCGAGCGTACTGAGTGCATGTAAAGGTCAATAAACGGGAAAGAGAAACAAACTGAATGTCTTCACTGTGGTTCATCAAGTAGTTGAGAGTCAAGACAAAGTTAACGGGCACGTTACAGAACGCCTGTACGCTGCTGTTTTGCTTGATTTGTTTCCGTATAACCTTGTACTTCTCTCCGCATATCTGACGACCAAGTTCGTTCTGTGAATTCGGATTCAGGCCTAAGATCTGAACAATGAACAACGGGCGATAGGATGGGTGAAGATTAAAAAGTTGGTCCGCCCTGGAAGTGAAAATCTTCTTTGCCCGCGGAAGTAAATTTCCGGCTATGAGATTTTTAAGGAAGTTTTCGGGTTTGGACTTCGAGTACAGTGTCAGTAAAGGTACGGTCGCTGAAAAAGATTGGAAATCTGCTTTATCCAGTCCGTCAAATATAATCAAGACATTTATGTCGTTGTTGATAGCACTGATTATAGCTTTGGCCTCTTCTGGAGTACAAATCCAGTCGGAGAGCATTGTGGAAAGAAGAAGTTGCAAAAGAGTTGTCTCTTGAGTGAAATCAATAAACCTGATTACAACATAAAAAACAAAGGATAGGTTTCCGTACAGTCGTCCGCTTAAGGCTTCTAGACCCCATTTCTTGGAAGATGCTGTCTTCCCTATTCCAGCTTGTCCGACAACGCCTACAACGTTCCCATGCTTTTCTATGTAATCTGCTTTTGAATCCACTTGATAGGGTTGGAACTTTCGGTCAGCCTCTTGCTTTGCTGTTTCTTTGGCTCGCTCAAACATTTCATTGGGGACAACTTCGGTTTGTGTGCGCAAATTACTCGTCTCCGGTGTCTTTTTATGCGGATCCAGGGCTTCTTCTTGGGTTTCGTCCTCAACTGGTTGTGGCTTGCTGACCATTAATAGATCAACGGGTGGTATGGGGCCTTGAGAAAATTCCGCAAGCGACGAAACTTCGCTCGCTAGTTTTTTGGCTGTTTCTTTCAGTGACTTCTTAAGACTTTCGTCTGCAAAGTAACATCACTTGTGTTAACCCAACCACCCAATATACTGATAGAAAAAGGCTACACCCAGGGACCTTGGTTTTGTCGTTGAAACTAAACAAAGAATTCGCAGGACAATTTTATTTTTGTGTAAAGAAATCATGCAAAGAGTATTTTGTGTGGAATGGATATATTAATTACTGTAAGCAGTCTCCTACCAATTCCACAATTATAATTAGTAAATAGCCGGGGGGATTGTTGAAACTTGTCCATAAACGTGCATTGTACTTAAAATTTACAGTAAGCTATTAACACTTGGCCCAAACTGTATTCTCAAATATTCATAAAATGGTAAAAAAAGATTTAAAAATTTTGGCTTGGTATGCCACAGATGATTAAAAGTTAAAATGCAAACTTACATATGCCAATTTTTGCTCCGTCAATCTTGCTTTCGCTGGAGCATTGTGTCTTATAACGTTGTTGTTGTTCGAAATATGAAGAATCTGCGTCTAAAACTTTTGGCTTAGTTTTCCCCCCCCCCCTTATAACGTTGTTGTTGTTCGAAATATGAAGAATCTGCGTCTAAAACCACTTTTGGCTTAGTTTCCCCAATTGTTTTTGTTACAGCATCTATGAACTGGGAAGAGCATTCTGGGGTGGACGGGGTTGACGGATTGCTTTGAACAATAACAACTGGACGTTGTATAACTACTGGAGCGTTGTACACTGGTCCTGTTGTGTGAGTATGTCTGTCACCAATATGAAGCGATTGGTTTTGCTGGGTGCTGGACGCCTGGAATTAAACAAGTTTAACATATTTTGTTTCATGGTTATTAGGCTGTTCATTGTAATGTTAAAGACAAATTATAATGACAAATATTATACAATCCCTATATTTTTTCCAGATAGTTAACCAACGTAAACACTTGGAACATTAGCGAGCAACGTATTTAGGTTACTGTATATGAATTAACAATCATCGCCTACAAATAATTCATAGAACTTAAATATACGTTGCCTAAAAAATCACTCATTTCGACATGTGGTGGATCTTATTCCCATTATTTTAGCCCCGGGCCTATACATTTGGCATCGAATTTGTAAACTTTCGATTTCCAAAATATGCTTGAGGCTATGCTAATTCACAAGTTACTCTTACCATGTCAAAGATTTGAGACTGATCGTCAATTTCAACTGAATCCTTTATTATTTGCTTAAGGTTTTCGTTTAAAACATCTGTACCACCCTGACTTGTTTCCTGCTGGTCCATATTTGGAATAGAAACATGTTTCGGTGTAGTTTCATCCAAACTTTCTTCATTCATTATGTGGCCAAGCTGTTAACTGGAATTAAATCTTTATCCCTGCTGAATTAACATTATGGTCTATCTGTCATCTATATGAGTACCATATCTGTAACCTACGTCTTGCTTCGTTTCCGTGTTTTCTGTGTGGGAACAGTTAGTCAATTAAATGGAAACCTTTCAAACAATACGGCGTTAAAACACTACAGTGTACAACCAATAATCTGACAAACGATGTCGCACAAACCCTATGAAAACCGATTTAGCCGTCCGCTGTCACGAAGCTAAAGCGCAATTTGACTCAATCCAGTCGTGCAATAGACGCCTTTGAATGTGTCGTTTGTACGTTGCTAGTCGTGACTCCACTCAATTTCCTTTTTCTTGCCCAAAGTATCGTTTGCGGAAATAATCTGCCCATGTATTTAAATTTTGCCTATGTCTTAACTGTAACTTATTCAATATGTATTTCAATACCATTGTATTTTTTATGCAATACTTCGTCATCAAAAGGACTTCTGGGATACAAAAACAAGTTTGAAACCAAGGTAAAAAAACTTGTCGATAATTTTCCGCATGTATTAAAAAATGAGATATCCAACCCTATGATCCAACAACAGTGGCCCAAATTGTCTTTTACCGAGCAACATTGGGTACGGTAAGTTTTTTGAGAAATATAAAAAACATTATTGTTTCTATTGCGTCATACGTAGTAGGTCTGTGAGTGACACATGTGTAAACCAGAATTTTGCGAGAATTTCATTTCTCTTTACGTTTTGTGCATGATGAAACTTTCCTGAAACCGTTAAACAGCAAAACAAGATATCATGCCGAAAAAGAAGACTGGGGCTCGGAAGAAAGCTGAAAAACAAAGCGAAAGGCAACGTCAAATCAGGACCTTGCGTGAAAATATTAACATTGCTGAACGGCCATGCAATTTTTCTATGGAATGCGACAAATGTGGCGTTCGTCAAAAGAATCGCGCATTTTGTTATTCGTGTAGTGCAGTTCAAAAGCTACCCATCTGCGCTCATTGTGGAAAACAGAAATGTATGAAAACATCGGATTGCGTTATCAAGCACGCAGGGCAACATACCACTGGAATGCAGATGGTTGGCGCGATTTGTGATATATGTGAAGCATGGGTATGTCATAGTAGAAAATGCTTGTCTACTCATGCCTGTGAATGTGCACTTTTGGATGCCGAATGCAAAGAGTGTGAACGGGGTGTGTGGGAACACGCAGGAAGAATTTTCAAGTGTGCCTTTTGTGAATCGTTTCTCTGCGAAGATGATCAGTTCGAACACCAAGCATCTTGTCAAGTTCTTGAGTCAGACAGCAGCAAGTGTGTTTCGTGCAATAGACATGGACAGTACTCTTGTATGCAGTGCAAAATTTGTTTCTGTGAGGACCATGTGAGACGAAAAGGCTTCACGTACAAGCGAAATGAACCTTATCCGTGTCCAAAGTGTGGACACAAAACATGCGAAAGCAAGACCATGAGCATTTCTACCCGAAAATATGATTACGGTCGGCAAAATGAATACACAACCAAGGAGGTGCATTACTCTGAAGAATATCAACGTGTTACTCAAGGAATGTCAAGTTTTAGTCTTGATGCAAATTATGACGATGAAGATTATGATGATAATGATAGTGAGGCAGAAGAAGATTAATGGCTACTTATTATAAATAGAAAATGTTGTGAAAAAAATTGAAAATTTGCTTGTTTATCTGTGCATTAATGTGTAAGCAATGGACAGAAGACCTTCAAGTTTGACAACATGTAAACAATAAACAAATATAAGCAAATCTTTCTTTCACCTCAGTTCATTTGAAATATCTTTTCATCCATTATCGCTTGTCTTTACTAAAATTCCATATTATTTTGTTACAATTGTTTCTACAAGTGACTGAACTGAATTATTAAAACTACATTGCTGTACTTTCACCTACTATGATAAATTAGACAATTTATTTTTGACTGGTTTAACATTTCCTGCATGTACAAACAGGTTATTTAGGAGGCTAAGTCCTAACTGTTAGCCATGGATGATAAGTTGCAGGAGCAAGTTTTAAAGCACTTGGATCAGAATGATGCAGTTGATTCAAATGACCTGGCTAAAGCATTAGAAGTTGATCATCAAAATGTTGTTGGAATTATCAAAAGTCTACAGTGCTTTGATAACCTTATTACTGTGGAACCCAGAAGTACGAAAAGATGGGAACTTTCAGCAGAAGGGAAACAAGTATGTAAAACATATAATCTATATTAGTTAAGATAAACATATTCATACTGGGATCAGCGCCGATGCAGACCAGCGATCACGGCATACATATCTATAAATCATAGTGTGCCAGGCCTATTAAAGGCAGTGTACCGAATCAGCTGGTCTCCCAAGCATTCCCATATGAGAAGGTATACATAAATATTATTTTTGTGGATTTTTTCTGTGCACTTTTGCACCCCCCCCCCGCAGTGTACCGAATCAGCTGGTCTCCCAAGCATTCCCATATGAGAAGGCACGGGCTAGAAAAATTTTAAAATTTTTAATAGGCCTGGAGTACTATGCTCTATTAGTTAAGGTTTTATTTTGGTGTGTGTATATTGGTCCAAATTTAGAGTATACATACATCTTATTTTTGCGGATTTTTTCTGTGCACTATTGCGACATTGGTAATAACTGATATGCTTGTAAACAGTTATCTGAACTTGAATTGCTTTTAGGTTGCACAGAATGGGAGCTATGAGTATAACATCTTTTCTGCTATACCTCCTGATGGAATATCACAGTCCGAACTAATGAAAAAAGTACCCAATTCCAAAATTGGATTCAGCAAAGCTATGTCTAACAAGTGGATAAAGGTTGACAAGGACTGTGTTGATGGGCCCAGATGTCTACGAAAAGCAGAAAATGTCAAAGATTTGGTCAGGGTTCACTTAAATTTTCTAGCCGAGGGTCAAATTGACCAGATTGATGCCAAAGTTCTAAGTGATTTGAAAAAAAGAAAATTGGCATCTGAAACTGTGATAAAAAGCTTCTTTGTAAAAAAGGGAAAGGCTTTCACAACTGTACTTGAAAAACCTGAAGCAGACTTGACAGCACAAATGCTGCAAGATGGGTCTTGGAAAAGTAAGACTTTCAAAGACTACAACTACAATGCTCTTGGAGTGTTGCCCCAATCGGGCCACTTGCATCCTTTAATGAAAGTCCGCTCCGCCTACAGGCAAATCTTTCTTGAAATGGGATTTTCGGAAATGCCCACCAATAACTTTGTAGAGAGCTCTTTCTGGAACTTTGATGCACTTTTTCAGCCACAGCAACATCCTGCCAGAGATGCCCATGACACATTCTTTATCAAGGAACCTGCTGTAACTAACCAGTTTCCAATGGAGTACCTGGAAAGAGTGAAAAAAGTACATTCTGAAGGAGGATATGGCTCACAGGTAAACACTTGTATTCATGTCAAGTTCAAAGTATGGTCATCTATTTGTTACATACTTGAAGGTTTAAAAACATGTTTCATTTACACCCAGCAGTAGCTTAATCCAAATATTTTACCCATATGCCCCCCCCCCTGTATTCATGTCAAGTTCAAAGTATGGTCATCTATTTGTTACATACTTTTGTCTAGCGAATTTGTCTAGCGACTGACCTAAATTACATTTTGTGTTGCTTATTAGGGTTACAGATATGACTGGAAAATTGAAGAAGCACAGAAAAATGTTCTACGGACCCATACAACTGCTGTCAGTTCGCGGATGCTCTATGCACTTGCCCAACAAGCAGAATTCAAACCTGTCAAGTACTTTTCCATTGACAGGGTCTTTCGCAACGAAACACTGGATTCCACCCATTTGGCAGAATTTCACCAAGTTGAAGGAGTTGTGGCTGACAGAAGTGTCACTTTGGGAGATCTCATGGGAATTTTAAGGGAGTTCTTTAGGAAACTTGGAATTCATAAGCTGCGCTTCAAGCCTGCGTACAACCCTTACACTGAACCTTCTATGGAAGTGTTTGGCTACCACAATGGCTTGGGCAAATGGGTTGAGATAGGAAATTCTGGGGTGTTTCGGCCAGAAATGCTTAGACCAATGGGTTTGCCTGAAGATGTGAATGTCATTGCTTGGGGACTATCGCTTGAACGTCCTACTATGATTAAACTTGGCATTGACAACATAAGAGACTTATGCGGCCATAAGGTTGACCTACAAATGGTGTATGACAGTCCAATCTGTCAAATGGATTTCTAATGAGTGTTTGTGATAGATGTGGTGCCGTTACTAGTTTATTCAATTCTGAACCCCCCCCCCCCAACATAAGAGACTTATGCGGCCATAAGGTTGACCTACAAATGGTGTACGACAGTCCCATCTGTCAAATGGATTTCTAAAGTGTTTGTGATAGATGTGGTGTCGTAACTAGTTTATTAAATTCTGAATATTGGTACAACAGCACAAGTTTGTATTGTTTGCATGCTTCATGGATGTAACCAGTGGTGGGATTCAAATTTTTTGTCAGCCAGTTCTATCACAAAAGTCATATTTTTCAGCCGGTTCTGTTACAATAGTCAATAAGTCATACTTTTTGGCAAATAAACTGATTATTTTTAAACGGTTCGCTAATCTCATAAAATTTCGTTAGCCGGTTCTATAGAACCAGCTGAATCCCACCACTGGATGTAACTGGGGGTTAAAAAATCCTATTCCGTTACACTGCCCCCCCCCCAGACGGTTCTATAGAACCGGTGCGAACCAGCTGAATCCCACCACTGGATGTAACTGGAGGTCAAAAAATCCTATTCCGTTACACTTTAGGACATTTACACCTAACAAAGCAATGCTCATTGTTGAAAACAGTAATACACTTGCTTGTAGCTTTGGTTTTACTTTGTGGTATAAAATGTAATATCATCATTCACTATTTCTTGCACACAGGGCTGTTTGCCCTTGTCCTCTCTTGTGGAATGTCTTAAAATCAATTTTTCATGCAGCATCCATTCATGTTTCCCCCCCCCCCTTTAGATCATCATCATCCTCAAACATATCTTGATTTACTTGTTTTTGAAGTTTTGAGGGACCTGGCTTAGACCTAAGAAAACAGAATCCAGTTCCATTAACCCCCCCCCCCAATCAACCATCATCACTCTCTAGTTCTTCATCACTAAAATATGTACTCTGCTTGTATTGTCGTTTCCTTTGGTTTTGACCTGTCCTTTGGTTTGTAGCGTCTTTGGGTGACTGGTAAAAAGTTCATTGCAATAAATTAAATCTTAGAGATAATAAAAACTAAACATGTTGACACACACCTCTTCAGCTATTATTTGTCCAAGATTTTCCATTGCAGCACATTCCCCTTTTAGATCATCATCATCCTCAAACATATCTTGATTTACTTGTTTTTGATGTTTTGAGGGACCAGGCTTAGACCTAAAAATCCAGTTCCTTAATTATATTGTTGCTCGCTTGCAACCTACAACACTACATACTGGTTCAGTTGATAAAATGCCTTCACATGGCGATGTTTCTTCTTTTTGACTGGTGGCTGCCGGTCACCCAACTTGTTTTTTGGGCACTTGTAGCTAAGATGATCAAATTCCTAAACCAAAAGGTTTAATCACATAAGGCATCAAGCCAACAAATAATAAGCTGCAGACATTGCACACTTTTTCGACTAATAAGGCCCCATCAGTGTAGCTAGTGACAAGAGATAGGTCTGTGGTTTATGCCAGAACTGTGAGGCATGAATTTTTAGCCTAATACTCTGAACAAAGTGGAGTACCATTGGGTGGCTACACTGCCCAATACAGCCTATCTCTCATCACCAGCTGCACTGATGATACCTTATAGGCAAAAACACACTGTCTGTAGGCTTATCACTGATTTTTGTATTTTACCCCGCATTCATAACATCTGGATTTATCCTTGTACTCTTTTCTTCTGATGAAATCTTTGGCCCTGCCATTGTCTTTAGCAATGCTGCACTTAATAGTTCTGCCAAATATCTGCAAAGAATGCTTGTTTTTAAACTTTTGGTTTAGATTCATTATAAAAGAAACAAATTAAAAACCTCTTTTTCATTCAAAATGTCAACTGCTTTTTGGGCATCTTCACGCTTGAGAAATAATATAAATGCAACTCCAGTACTTTCCCGCTTTATTTTATCTTTAACAATCGTTACCCTAAAAAAAAACAATAGTCATATGACTCAACGTCTCAACTGTATTTGCTTTTTTGTCACGTTTACTTACTTAACAACTTTTCCCATTTTGCTAAATATCTGTAATAGAAAGTATCTGTGTTATACAGGGTAAAAGTATTTAACATGCAAAAATTGTATTTGATAATTTATTTTGTTGTTTGTTTCTTAACCTTTCCTACCTTGTTTAAATCGCTGTTCGTCAAGGAAAATGGCAAGTTTGATGCGTACACAGTACTTTTGCTAGGAGCTAGCCCCCCACTCATTGTTCAAGATGAGGTTTATTACATATTGCAAGAAAGTTTTCAAATTGACGTACTTGATTGCATTTTGATTTTCGTCAAATATTGGGGAATACCCAGCTCACGTCTTGCTTTTCAAATCGTCTTAAAATTGTACAAGTGGCACATAATCGACGAAACAGAGTTATTAAAAAGTCTAAATAAAAAAATTGTGTCAAACAGTTAGATTTATGTTGAATGTTAGAAACTGAAACTTTGTCATCTTTGACACGTCGTCAATATTATTATATTTCTATCTCAGATGGTTGTAAATAACTTTGACGTATATCTTAAAACTTCATTTTGAAATCGTAATTAATACAAAGCAATGATTCTACACAAAAAGTTTGAACCTACTAAACTATAAACCTTAATTAACTTTAATTTTAAACCTTCTTTGAACAAATAACGCATTTTCAGCTGACATTTGGGGTTGTTGAGAATTCAGTAGGCGTAATAGTTTTCGTTCTGCCTGACTGCGGTCTTCTTATTTTCAGGATTTGTTTTAATTTTTAGAAACAAGTGTTACGTGTTTCAAATTTACGAAAGTGCTATTTGCGTGTGTAATGATAGTCTTAGTTTTTTTCTTTATTTGCATGTAAACTACATTGTTTCGTCTTTTTGAAATCGCATTGTTTTGTTATTAGTAGGGCAATTATTTTTTGACCTAAAAAACGAAAAATTTTGACCTACAAAGTGAAAATTTTGACATATTTTGACTTTAAAAAACTTTTTTTTGACAAAATTTTGACCTATGAAGAATTCAAGTGGTTAAATGACGCATTATTGTACGAAAAGGTAAAATATGGCTGTAGGCTAATCTAACTAGATCGAAAAATGTGCAAAAGTCTAACAGAAGGGCAAAAATCTGAATGCATACCTAGCTTATTCTGAAAAGGGAAATGAGCCAATCAAAAATCACTGCCAAAAAACTGCAGCTGAGAGCCTGAGACACAACGAAAATTGTTCAATACATTTGTATAAACGAAAGATACACGAAGTATCTAAAGCAAAACCGAAGAAAGAGCTGCACCTAACTTACAGCTGCCGTAAAATGACTTGGGACCTACCAAAATTTTGCACGTTTTGAGGTGTGTTGAGCATCACGATGTCAAAATAATTATTATTTTAATCACTTGATGGTTTATGATTCACAAGAAGTAGACGATGGGCCATTTACAACAGTATAAAGTAGGCTACAAGGTGTAAAATGAAAAGTTCACTGACATGCAACCTCTACAACACCACGACAATGCAATTTCTAAACAATTTTAACTTTGTAAAAAAAATTGACTTTGTAAACAATTTTGACATTTTTTGACCTATTCTAAAAAATTTGACAAATTTTTGACTTTTTTTGACAAGTCAAAAAATAATTGCCTTAGTTATTAGTAAATTATTAGGAAGAAAACTGGTAAGAAAATAATTGATTTTAACATGTGAAGAATTGTTGCAATACAGATTGTATATGTTGTGGTAGTTGTTTTACTTGGAACTTGAAACAAACTTGGTTAATAGTTTAGCAATAAAATGTCAGATACAAACTGTACACTTTTTGTTGGCAATCTAAGTGACAAGGTCACAGAAGAAATCTTGTTCGAACTTTTTCTTCAAGCTGGTCCGGTGAAAACTGTTTGCATACCGAAGGACAACAAAACAGGCAGACAACGCAACTTTGGGTTCATCACTTTCAAACATGAAGTGTCTGTTAAATATTCCATTGAACTATTAAATGGAATCAAACTTTTTAATCTGCCTCTGAATGTTAATGTAAGACGAAATCGCAACGGTGCAGAGAGTCCACAACCATCAAACGACGAAAGAATGCAGACACCACGAGATTTACGCTCTCAAGTCATGAATGGGCAAATGTTCCATGCCCAAATGATGCACCAAGAGATGCCACAAGGTTCTGCTGTTTACTACCAGCAACAAGTTGTAATGAATTCACCATGGTCAGTACCTCAGTATGTCCATGAGGAACAATTCAGAGTCCGACCAAACCAGACTCCACGGCAGCATTCTTACCATGACAGACGACATGGCCGTGAAGCTGAGGATGATCGCTATGGTAACGGTGGTGACCATGACAGGCGGAAAAAGAGCAGACATGGCATGAACCGAAGCCAGTCTGGGCCGTCATCAAATCGTGACAGAGACTATAGAAAACAGCCATACAGAAGAAGATAAAGCATTAGAGATTTAAAGCAATTTCTGCTTGGGTTTTTATAGTTTTTTATTCACTTAACATTGTTTAGGATTTTATACTTTTAGTAATTTCGTTTATTCACAGCTGATCATTTTTATTCCAAAACTCAGTAAACAAACACTTTATGGCTGTGTAAATATTCTTGGCCAAACTATAAACTACTCGGCCTTTTTGCATGATTCATTTAGCATTTTTTAACACATTAAGTAAACAAGTAAGTATCAATGACACATTTGTCGATTTACTTGCAATGCAATTGTTGCGGTTGTTTGTTGTGTCAACTGCGACTTTGCAAATGCAGACATGCAAACTATACTCAAGGATTCTGGTAATGGGTTACACTTTTCAGACAAAACCCTAATTTTTACTGTTTATTTTTACATTAGACGATTTGTTGTAAAATTCCCTTAGGGTTTAAATAATCTGTGTAACAAGCTTTTACCATCCGGATTTACCCTAAAATATTTCCAACATGGTGAGTACTGGTTCACTGTTAACTGGTTTTCACATGAATAGGTGATGATGTAAACCAATATTTCCCAATCTGTGAACTTAAATGATTTCATTAAAGATTTTTGTGAGACCACTTCATGATAAACCAATGGTTCCCAACCGGGGAGGAATTTACTTTTATTTGTACATTTGGTTTGTAAATAGACACTTAAGCTCTGGGAATATAAGCTGTGAAATTGATAAAAGACCTAATTTTAAATCATCTTTGTCTGGATTAGCATCTACTTTCTGGTCTATTAGGGAGGAACGAAATTGTTTTGAATGGTTAAGGAAGTAATTCGTCAAAAAAGTTTGGAAACCACCACTGTAAACAGACACACATATGTTTTAGGTTTCTGTGATCAACACTGTAGACACTGCTCATGGTGATATGATTGTAAGTAATTTAAATACTTCTGTTAAAAGTACATTTGAACAAATATTACAAAACTAACCTCTTCGTTTCTTTGTCAATTAGCATGATGCACAGATGGACTATTACGGTTTACATCTAGCAACTTGTTCATCAGATCGCACTGTTAAGATATTCGAAGTGAAAAATGGTACACAAAGATTGCTATCCACATTACAGGGGTATGCAGCACTTTGTATGAAATTCAAAAATTCATGCTAGTGAAAAATTAAATGTTAAATTTGTTTAGACATGAAGGTCCAGTGTGGCAAGTAGCATGGGCACACCCAAAGTACGATCGGTTGCTGGCCTCTTGCTCGTATGACAGAAAAGTATTTATTTGGAGGGAGATGGATGGACAATGGGCAAAGGTTTATGAATACACGGACCATGAATCATCAGGTACAATCGGTGAACTAACTGTATGATATAAAAAATATGATATTTGTTTTGTCTGTAAACAAACTGATTCAATGCCACTACCTAGTGACAGTTCACTGTCTTTGTCATGGAGCTTTGTTAGTCATGTCATTGTTTGTTACCTATGTCAGGGCCCAATGCAGTTGTTTACATGATGGTCCACATTTTTCCATAATGCAACTGTTGTTACATTGTTGCGGTCCAATCACACATATATTGAGTTAATTATATATGAATTGAATACCAATTGGATTTGCAGCTGCATTGCGAGATTGCAGAAAACGGCACTGGGCACTTTGCTCCACTCAGAAATAAAATAAGAATTGGAATCACCCACTGCACTGAAATACTAAAGCAGGGTCACACTTTTGTAGAACCCAAATATCTCCAATGCAACACAAGGCACAACCTTACACATTTTCCCTGCAGAATGATTAGGCCATATCCCTGGCTTTGTGATAAGTAGCTTTAAGACAAATAAACAGCATTTACTTTGATTTGTAGTAAACTCTGTATGTTGGGCACCACATGAACTTGGTCTTATGCTGGTCTGTGGATCGTCGGATGGTGGGATCTCCGTGTTGAAACACAAAGGTGACAACCAATGGGAAGCAAGCAAAATCAACAATGCACACACGGTAACACAATTTTCACTTCTCTGTTGCACAATAATTCCCCAAAATACTAAATCAGTCAATGTAAAGTCATGGATTCCTGTAAAAGCATGAAGAAAAACAGTCATTTTTAGATAAAATTTTTGAGATAAAACCATGACACAATCAAGTCTTCAAAAAATGCAGTGGAAAGTGTTGCAGGGACACTTTACAAAGGCCAAAAAAGATTAGCAAGAATAAAGACCAAAATGGTTAATGTTTAGTTGATATATGAATGACAGTTTTGGCTTAAATCTATTCTACTTCAGAGTACAGTATAAGTATATGTTGTACCAATGATACCAGTAAGCCTAGAACTGTACACCTGGATTTGGTACATGAATGAGTACATGCATGAACAGTTTATAAATGAATACCCCATTTTAGGTTGGATGCAATGCCGTCAGTTGGGCTCCAGCTGTAGCCCCAGGGTCTCTCATTGAACCTCCATCAGCAATGCAACAAGCAAACTTCACTAAAAAATTTGTTTCTGGTGGCTGTGACAACCTAATTAAAATCTGGTGGTGAGTGTTATATATATAACTGTCAAACAGTGTTTAAATTTCAAACACAACATGTAATGTGCATATAAATATTGAATGGATTATTCAATCTAATAAATCATGATACAAATTACTCAATGAAAGCGACAGACGATCAGCGTCAGATAAATATTTTATTTGCCTAACAGAAATATTAATTTCGCCTATTGAAAAGGCACCGCAAGTTTCAGTCTAAAAGAAAATAACAAGAAATTAGTTGTTTAATGGTTGTGCAAAACTTGGTAAAAATAAAGACAAGTAGCGTTGCTATAATATGTGGTAGCTGCAGCATGTTTGATCATGATCCACCAATTGTGTCATCCACTTTTTTGCGCTCCATATCGTTTCAACATTGCGCAGCCATTTCCAGCTTCGTGATCGTTCAGCGCAATCGTGTTGCTATGTGTTCTTTCATCAAGTGAAATAAACTCAACTCTTAAGTAATTCATCTTTTACTAGTTGCCCCTTTTGTTAAACTTTTGAAACTTGAAAAAAAATCAAACTTGTTTTGATTAGTGAAAAAGATGGTCATTGGGAAGAAGAAGCCAAACTGGAAAGTCACACAGATTGGGTGAGAGATGTGGCTTGGGCTCCATCAATAGGTCTGCCACGAAGTAAAATTGCCAGCTGCTCACAGGTATTATTACTTTATTAACAATAATAGAACTTGCACAAAGTTTATCTATGTCTAAGTAGTGCAGTGTTTGTTTTTTTAATCAAGTATTATTGCATTTTTTTATAGGACGGTCGAGTTATTATCTGGACTTGCGACGAAACAACTGGAAGCAAATTTTTACCAAAGGTTTTACACAAATTTGATGATGTGGTTTGGCATGTCAGCTGGTCAATTACTGGAGATATACTTGCTGTATCTGGCGGAAATAATAAAGTAAGTGAATGCCTGAAAAAACAATCCCTAAATGATAATTGAGGCAAAAAGTGGTTTTCAGGCAGCCAGTTATACATAATATACATATTGTGTATAGTCTTATCTCTTATGGTTATAAATCATCTACAAACATACTAAGTTCACAAAATCTTCAAGAACACAAATTCAAAGCATTAAAATGTGTCTTTTCTAGGGGGGGGGGTAGCCAGTTATACATAATATACATATTGTGTATGGTCTTATCTCTTATGGTTATAAATCATCTAAAATGGGTAACTGCAGTCATGTACTAACATACTAAGTTCACAGAATCTTTAAGAACACAAATTTAAAACTTACAAATGTGTCTTTTCTACTTTGTAACGTAAGGCACAATTCTTCAAGCTACGCCCATAACTAAAATCACTGTAACTATCAAGATTTTTAAAAGTTATTTTTCCCACTCCGACGAAGAGACAGTAATACTTTGGTAGGCTGGCAACCATGGCCGAGGCAACCTTAAACCAACAGAACTAAATGATAATATAACAAAACTGATCTTTTGTGTAACACCACTGTTGCATGGTCGAAATTTTCCAAATATGTAGTGCACAACTTCGTGTGACATCAAAGATTCGAGATTCAGGTGATTTGGTTGAATTTGTTCCGCAAAACTGCCAAATATTCTGTTTAGGCCAAACCCAAATAATGCCAATTTGGTACATCTCTAGTTGACTGCGGTATTAATTTTGCCACATCGACTGAAAAAAAAGATATCTTGGATCACATTTGCTTTTGTCAACAGATCAGCCTATGGAAAGAAGGGGGGGGGGGTAAGCTACGCCCTTAACTAAAATCACTGTAACTATCAAGATTTTTAAAAGTTGTTTTTCCCACACGGACAAAGAGACAGTAATACTTTGGTAGGCTGGCAACCTTAAACCAACAGAACTGAATGATAACATAACAAAACTGATCTGTTGTGTAACACCACTGTTGCATGGTCGAAAAACTTGTTTTCCAAATGTGTAGTGCACAACTTCACATGACATTCAAGATTCAGGTGATTTGGTCGAATTTGTCCGCAAAACTGCCAAATATTCTGTTTAGGCCAAACCCAAATAATGCCAATTTGGTACATCTCTAGTTGACTGCGGTATTAATTTTGCCACATAGACTGAAAAGACAAACATCCAGTTTCTTGGATCACATTTGCTTTTGTCAACAGATCAGCCTATGGAAAGAAGGCGTAAACGGAGAATGGACTCGCATTAGTGACGTCGGCAAAGGGCAAACAACTAATGGAACTTCAGAATGATTTGTTCATATTTTTAATGTTCTAGCTAATTTTTGATCTTCAGAAGCAGTTGAAGAATAGGGACATTTAGCTTTCCTGGGTGAAACTTCAGTTACATGTTTCTCAGATGCTCTTTGTATTGCCTTTGTGTTGTTAGGGAAGGAAAACGCTATGACCCACTGGTAACATTTGTGCAATGCAATAAAATACAAAGAATGTTGAAATGGATTGATTTATTTCACACCCTGCGTAGGTAAAGCAAACAAAAACAGTACATTGGTATGTTGCATAAAAAACAAGTATTTAGCATAGATTGAAGACAATACACCGATTATAATGATGATTATCACAGCACAGTTAAAAAACACTGGAAATTATTATAGTTGCACTGATGTAACTTTGGAAGCTACGCTGAAGGCCTTTGCATCAACAGTTTAGGCCACAGCTCGCCACCTGGACAGTAAACACCGAGTTATGCAATACATGAGATTATGATCTCAGTTTACAGTGAACAAATTGCCGAATTAAATTTTTTTATAATTGTTATTGCACGTATCACTAATGTACGACTGTACGTCTCATCATTAAAGTAAATTTCACAAGACAGTGTTAGACCCATACCTCACTGTTAGTAAACAAACCATTAAACCAAATACTTGCACAACCAAAACTTGTGTAGGGTTAGGTAAGAAATTATGGAAACATGAATATTTTATTTGGGACTTCACAGACAACTCAATTGCAAAAAACTATATTAGCTTGAGGCAAAAAATGTGTTAGACAACCCAAAAAATCACACAAGTCTCACTATTCTTAAGGTAAATTATGTGCTGTTATAGAAGTAAACTAAACTGAAGTCACAATGAAAACAATACAGGTAAAAAGAAACAGTCTGGAATGATTTGGCTTTGCATAAACCAGGGTTTCCCAACCTGTGGTATGCGAAGGTTTTTCAGGTGCTACACGAGTAGCTTTCGTTTTTTCACAAATACCCGGATTCACAACTTTATATTTGGGGGGGGGGGTTCTGGAATGATTTGGCTTTGCATAAACCAGGGTTCCCAACCTGTGGTATGCGAAGGTTTTTCAGGTGGTACACAAGTAGCTTTCGTTTTTTCACAAATACCCGGATTCACAACTTTATATTTTTGTTCGACCAATTGGTGGACAGTAAACAAAAATCTCATTCAATTCAGTTTTGGTGCTTTAGTGTTATTTTGGTAGGCCAATATTATTATTCTAAATAAAGTATGATTCGATAAAATTAGTTGTTCTGCAAGAAGTGGTATGCATTGCAGTATAGAGCATCCAAGTGGTACGAGATCGTAAAAAGGTTGGGAACCCTTGGCATAAACTAACTTTTGCACGAACTAAAAAAAAACAACCACCTGTGTGCAATTTGCTCAAAATGTCAACTCTTTTACATCCCAGCAAGTTTTACTAATTTCAACATCATTTGGGGTCACAGCTTCTGACACTGCTGATTCCGACCTTAGATTACGCTGGGCAACGGTTAAACCAATTCGAACAGACTGGTCGGTTGTACAGCCTCGCAAAAGTCCATGCATAAAACCAGCTGCAAATCCATCTCCTGCTCCAGAAACATTTCCAGTTGGTTGGTCAAGCCAAGCCCATTTTGGTTGTTTGTTTAGCGTGTAATGGTGAAACACTTTGTTCCCGTTCTGGACAAATATAAACAATATTATGCTGCTTGTACCCTTTTATAAGAGAAATTACATAGTTTGTGTGATTTTGTAATTCCTGTCTTGCCATAATTTTTCATAAAAATTTGTTTCATTTTCAGCCGAAACCAAACTTCTTATGTGAAAATTAAAGCCTGTAAGCAGTGTTCCCAACTGGTGAATTTTAAAACTTGAGGGAAAGGAATTACGGTAATTTTTATATCTGGATTTTACAGGTAAATAGACAATAGAGAAAATAGAATAGATAAATATAACCTGTGAGTAGAGATAGGCTGAGCCAAGCCACAACCACTCGGTACCGAGCAGCGCATTTTATGCTCGGCTGAGCAGTGGAACAAACTGACCCGAGCATTCAATTTGCATATCCATGCCCATTTATACGAAACTAGTGTTCAGAAGGCCTTCCAAGAACAAAAATGACTTTTATTAAATGCGTCAGATTTTGGAATAGCTCATATTTCTAGGGTCCGTACAGCTTAAAAAATCACTGGTGAGGTAAGAGACCTACGGAAGCTACAAAACTAGCCGGAATCGGGAATGTTTGTGCTGTCCCTATGCATCGAGCGTGTTTGGCCAAGCACCAAGCATTAACAAGAGATGCTGGGGGGGGGGGGGGGGGGGGGGGGGGGGGGGGGGGGGGGGGGGGGGGGGGGGGGGGGGGGGGGGGGGGGGGGGGGGGGGGGGGGGGGGGGGGGGGGGGGCAGTTTTGGCCCATCCTACCTGTGAGGTTGATAAAAGACCAAATTTTAAATAATCTTGGCACAGTTTAGCATCTACTATATAGTATAATGGGAAGGAAAGAAAATGGTTTTAAATGTAAAGTGAGGAAAAAGGTTGTGAACCATTGCCTTGAAGTTCGATACCAAACCATCTTCAGCACAAGAATTTAACTGTAAGTTTTCACAAGAACTAGAATAAACCAAGACCCACATTTGCTAAAGTTTTACGAATACCTTATTTTGTGCGCAAAGAACTCCATTTTCTCCCATTGTAACAAGAATGCATAACACTGAGTCAAGTAATGTGTGGCACATTTTAATTAAACCTTCAATCCCTTCATGTGATGGATCTACAAAAATCCCTGAACTAGACAGAGTGTTTCGATTGGAATGGAATGAACTTACCTTTACCAGTTTCAGCAAAATATATTTGATTCAACTCACTAATGTTGGGAGTGATATAAGTAATGGAATTGAAATGTTTTTGGGCAGCTTTATAACCTTTAGCTGCGATTAGCTCCCCAGTTGGCTCGAACAATAATGGTACTGCATGTCTTAAAAAACAATTATTAGGAGACTGTGTTTAATTCAGCTTGTATAGTTTTGTTCGCACCTAAACAACTTTTTTGAAATTAAAACATAAAAAGATTTTTTGTTACCTTTTGCAAATTGAAGAAACATATTCAATTCCCGATTCGGCAATGTTTGCGTCCACACAAACCATACCAGCAGATTTTACGTCATTTTCATAATTTTGAAGAAAGTCTTTGTCAATCCTGTGTTGGTGTATAGTTAGTTTAATGTCACATCAAAGTTTAAAAACACTAATTTGTCTATGCTTTTTCAAAAAAGCAAAACCGCTTAAGCTGCACATTTATGAAATGGGAAATGTTGGAAGCACTAAAAAGATTTTATTTTTTATTGTCATTTCCTAAAACACTTCCACTACATGCTTGTCAGGAATCGACCCAAACCAATTGCCCCCAATACAAACGATATAGATTCTAGTTGCAGATTGTCTTACAAAACTGAATCTTTCAGTAAACTTGAATAAGGGCGATTACCACTGAAAAAACACAGACAAGTTTACTTAAAGGTTCAGTTTTGTACCACTAAGTTTCAACTAAAATGACAGCTATATGGCAAAATCACAACCAAATAAAAAAAATCATACACAAGAATTATTTTAAAACTTTCCAAAAATCGTATTTATCCTAACAATGTACAAAATGCATATTTGAAAATTATGCTAATGGGTAAAGTACATATCATTTACCCACTTTCTATGAACTGCAGAGTCCTCTACAGCTACATGGACCTCCCCGTGTTTATTAAAGATTGCATTGTAAACTCCAGTGCGGTGGTTTTGTAACGTCCAACATCTACTTTTTGTCTGTTAAATTAAAAGCTGGTGTATTTTTCTATTTAACCAAATAAATATATTAAAACCACATTTTTTTGAATGTTAACAGATATATATGAGAGATCCTAACCATGTTTTCCAGATGCTTCGTCATCATTTCACCATAACTATCTTTTCCCACAGCTGTTATCATTAGTGGATTGCTCTGCAACCTCCATAAGGTTTCTGTAAAAAGTTTTTAGAAAAGCATAATACAAAAGGCTGTTTTTATACTATAGTGGAAACTTTTGTCAAATATAGCAATATACCTCTGAAATAAACAATGAAAACACAAATAGTTTATCACAAGGGCCTGACAACAAAGGGAGATTTTAAACCTCCAAAGGGAAATTCAAAGTGCAAATATAAATTCTACAAGGTTTTAGTCTTACTTTGCTGAATGCTTGCATGTTTGTCAACTCTTATACCTCAGGACTTAACTCAAAAAATGAAATAAAACTTTTGGGCTTACCATTGATAGAACTGTGTAAAAACTAGATATGAAATGTAAGAATCATATTACATAAATAACCTTTGCATTATCTAATGTACACTTTGGTTATAATCCACAACAGTACAATGCACTTGGCCGAGTACAAGCCAAACAATAAAAGCTAAATGTTTTACCCAAAAACTAAACCACCTACCAGTGATATTTCGTCCAACCCCTCCAAATGATTGAGTGACAACTGCTGGATTCGATGGACCTCCATTCATAATTTCATGTGTACATTTTGAAACAATATCAACATTGCAGCCCCCGATTACAACCTACAAAGTTAGCACTAATATAAACATGGACATTCTTTACAATCTTAGAAACAAACAACCCTACTGGTCTTTTGGCTTTAGTGTGGTTACTAGTTTGCTGATTTCTCTTTGCAGAAGGTTTGTTTTTTAGGCCTTTGGCAATTTGTGCTCCAATATTGACATTGTTCTGGATCAAAACTATGTCTAAAATACAGTTTTATTTGTTGGAAATGAGTTAGTTGCATGGGGGGGGGGTCTTTAATGTAGTTGCTTGTTTGCTGATTCCTCTTTGCAGAAGGTTTGTTTTTTAAGCCTTTGGCAATTTGTGCTCCAATATTAACGTTGTTCTTGACCAAAACTATGTCTAAAAATACAGTTTTATTCCTTCGAATGAGTTGTTGCATCAATATGTCAACCTACTTGCTGCAAGAGATGCACCCTCAGTTAGTTTATTGACTTGATCCAGAATAAATGGAGTAACAGCATTTCCTTCAATGTTATGTTGTCTGTATGTGTAAAGATGTAGTGTGATGGTCATAACAAAATGTTAAGAGCCCAGCAAATGTTCATTTTAGGACTAAGTAAAGCAGTGATTATTACCCATCTTTTTCATTTATTACAGCAACCAAATGTAAGCGCATCCCCATACATAAATGTCCATGGGGGGGGGGATTGTGAAAAAAAGTATCATGCTCTTATAGTGTGATGGACACAACAAAATTTTAAGAGCCAAGCAAGGGTTCATTTTATGACTACCTAAAGTAGTGGTTTTTGAGGGCCACAACCCGCAAGTTAAAAAACCACTGAAGTAAAAAATATCTTAAATATATAGGGGGGGGGGACTCGATTAAGTCTGACTTAAGTTACATTTGATTGCTTATAAAAGTTTTATTTTTGATAACTTGTTTCTTTTTTATTATTCTGTAAACATGTTGACGATCTGCCAGCCATGATCAACAAGTTAAAATATCCCAAATATAGCTACTAACAAATCAGCAGACTTTATGACCATTGCAATTTTCCTATGACTACCAATAAAAAAAATATTCAAAAAATCCTCCATCAATCTATACGACAAGATCTAAATACAAAACATTTGCAGTAAGGTTTTTGCAACTGTTTCCTGACCCTGTGACACTAGTGTACTGTTTGTCTACTATTGTGTGACGTTTTTTATGTTCAGTAATAAAATTCATATAATACAACCTTCTTGACACAGTAGATATACACCTAAACCAGGGGGGTGCAGGGGGGGGGGATATCTATACCGAATGTCACATAATATACCTCTTTATCTAGTAAACAACTACTTTGTTGTGAAAGGCAGTGTTGTGACGAAACTTACTTGTACCTAACATTTTAAAGTTGATTTTAAGGGGGGGGGGACAAAATCAGCAGATTTTACTTACCATTGCAATTTTGCTAAAGTTTACCAATAAAAATGTAAAAAAATCTTCCATCAATCCATGTGACAAGATAAAAAAAATAGTTTCAGCAAATTTCTTTAAAAGGATTTTGCAGCCGTATTCTGATCCTGTGGCACTAGTGCAGTGTTTTTCAACCTTATTTGAGCCACGGAAGACTTTGTGCATTATAAAATAATCTTGCGGAACACCAACGCGCAACTTTTTTTATTATTATCCAACAATAAAAAAAGCAAAATCTCGACAGGAATTTAAAGTGGATAACTACTTTCTTAAAAGAATAGTTATTTATGTCAGTTGTGAAAAAAACTAGTGATTTTCAACCGCTGTTTCATGGACAGGTCAAACTCAGTAATATCTTGCGGAACACCTGACGGTCTTTCACGGAACACCGGTTAAAAATCACTGCACTAGTGTAATGTTTTTATACTATTGTGTACCGTTTCTTATGTCCAGTGTTAAAATTCATACAATATAACCTTCTTGACACAGTAGATATACACTTAAACAAATCAATTATCAGCCAATACAAATTACAATTTTACCTGCATTCCATGATTGCCTTCTCCACTGCTTTATTAATCTTTTCTCCAACTGAGGCTTCCTCATCAGGAATGGGAACAGCTATCAGGACACCACTTTCCATCTTTAGGTTTTTATGAGTCTGAACAAGGTTCACTGCTTCTTCAACACTTTTAACATTGGTAGGTGACTGGCATCCACTAGTTTTGGTGAAAAAAGCAGGAAAGTCAGTTGTTGGTCCAAATGTAGCCACAGTTACTCCTTCAGTTTCCTATGAAATGAAATTAGTAATATCAATTTAAGTTGTATTCTAATAACTGTGGCTTTGTCAACAAGCCAAGACTAACATTTGTGTGGGTTTATTTCACTCCGTAAAAAAATCATAGCTATAATATTTGCCAAGTCAGAAATAGCTGCTCTTGAGAAGCTATGAAGTAAGAAAAGCACAGATCACATTTGGTGTACAGAGGGTACGCTGCAGCTGCACTGTTACTACAAGGTGTTATGTAATGGGGGTCACAGTCAATGATGAGGTTCGCACATTAGGTCATCGAGACTGAGGAGCAAAATGCGTGAAATCAGTAAAGGAACATGTGCCAGCTGAAAAATTAGACACTTAATGAAACCAGAATATCTTGATTTTTGAAAAACCATTATAATTATCATGGAAAAGTTTCTGTATTTATTAACTGAAACGTTTCTAACTTAACAACAAATAAACTTTTCTAAATATTACCAAGTATTCCAAAGTTCTTGGAATGTCCAATATGGATTTTACTCCAGCAGATACAACTGTCACTGGAGTTTGGCCAAGCTGTCTTAAGTCGGCACTGACATCCATAGTGTCTTCTCCCTTTCTATGTACACCACCAACCCCACCAGTGGCAAAAATGTCAATTCCACACCTACAAATAGTTGTATTATATGGAAAATACAAGTACAGTTTTTTGTGATGAGTTGTTTACCAGTGAGCAATAAGCATGGTTGCAGAAACAGTTGTCCCACCAGTTAGCTGTTTTGCACAAGCAACTGCAATGTCTCTCTTTGATATCTTAATAGAGTTGGAACTTGGGGGGGGGGCACAGTTTTTTGTGATGAGTTGTTTACCAGTGAGCAATCAGCATGGTTGCAGAAACAGTTGTCCCACCAGTTAGCTGTTTTGCGCAAGCAACTGCAATGTCTCTCTTTGATATCTTAATAGAGTTGGAACTTGTTGCCAAGGTTTCAATATGTACCTTGTCCATTCCTTCAATAGAAAAGCCATAAAACTATTTATCATTGCATGGCAGGCCAATTGAAGGCATTATACCGAATCAAGTTAGACTACTAAGCATTCTCATAAGTCGAGGAACAGGCTAGAAAAGTCCAGCCTGCGTTGGGTTTCGAACCCATGACACCTTAGTGCATAAAACTATTTCATTAGATAAACTGAAGAAATCTTACTGGTCTTCATAAAAAGACAGAGCTATTTTGATTTTTTAATGAAAACCTTTCACGCCCACAAAAAACGGTTACTAAGATATTATTGTTATTCTATACATTATTATGTCTAAATGGATTGTCAAAGACTTAACCAACACGTTCATGAGCTACGTAGCGGTTTTGCATAACTTACCAACATGCACCACACCATTAATTACTCCAATAGTTGCTGGTACAACATCATGATCCCATGCAATGCTTTCAACATCAATGGCTGTCCTAATTACAAAAAACTTTATATGCTAATGCTTTAGACGACATTTCACAAATTAAAACACTTACTTTAAGTTTTCGGGGTAGGGCATTCCATGCGTAATAATTGTGCTTTCCAAAGCAAGCACGGGTCGATTTTCGTTAAGAGCCTTTTTGACATTTTTGTGTACACACAAAGGTGTAGCATTGCTTTCAAATTGAAACTGTCGTCGAGGCTGACAATGATAGCAGACAAATTTCCTAAAAACTATCAAACTTCGCTGCATTTTACCCCGAAATTCTGCAACGCAAAAATGTAAACAAAACTTATTTGCACGTGAGTCGAAAACACGTGTTATTTTCTTTTCAACACAAACATCATCAACGCACACGTAAATCGGCAATGTGTCAATTTTACACAAACTACGCGTCGAAATTGCACAGAAATTGAGTTATCTGACACCAAAAACATTTGTTTATTAAAAGATAAAAGCAATCTCGCGTTATTAGCGCAAAACATTGGTTATTTTGCTGAGTACGAAACAAAAAAAGAAAATTTTTTTGTCGAGTTTAGAAACTAAACACTGGGGGGGGGGGCTGCAACACAAAAATGTAAACAAAACTTATTTGCACGTACGTCGAAAACACGTGTTATTTTTTTTCTTCAACACAAACATCATCAACGCACACGTAAATCAGCAATGTGCGAATTTTGCACAAACATCAAAATCGCACAGAAATTGGTTATTAGAGCAAAACATGATTATTTTGCTGAGTACGAAACGCAAGCAGTTTTTGTCAAGTTTAGAGACTAAACACTGGTTGGTTAAAAAGCATCTTTGTACAGTAAACTGAAAACGTTTTTATTTAACGTCTTGTTGTTGTTGCATGTTCCAGTATCGTTATTGCACCAGAAATATCTTTGCTGTGCCAACATACAACATACTGGATCGAATAAGTGTACTTTACACACCCTACATAGGAGTCAAATGTCCTCTTAAAATGATGGTACATCTGCCAAGCATGGTAAGATGGCATAATAAGCATCGATTCCTTCCATAAAATTTGTTTCGTTGAGGAATTCATTGTGGTCATGCAATCGGATAGGTGTATTTCGCATGGGACTGAAGCCGATAGCTGGATAACCTGCCTAAAATTTAAAAACATCTTTCTACAAATACATTTTTAGGCATTTTTTTGCTTCATTTAACTAAAAACTGTTACAATTTCTTAGGACTGCTAGTAATTCAATTACCATAATTAATTGATTTTAAAAACTGTATTTAAAACATTTTGTTAAATAACACACAATGGGAAAATACAATGTTGCAAAACAAAAAATTGCAACACATACTGCTCTGAGAAAACGGCTGTCAGTAGCTCCAGAAAAAACTTCAGTGGTTAGCTCAATATTTCTGCATAGAAAAGTATAACCTTTGTATTTGGTCCTGCAATTATTTAGTTACTAAAACCAAAACACACAGTTTCTTGATTCCATCAGTGAAGGCTTTCCACCAAGGATCATTAGCATCAGTTGAAGTCACATTAGTGTTTGATGTTTTCTATGCAAACATAAACAATCATGTTCTGACATACAGTCCAAAATGTACACACATATATTCCTTTAAAAAAGTTATCATTACCAAGTGACTGCTTTAAGATAACCTCTACTATTAATGAGAAAGCAGAGATTGAATGAAAATAGCCAATGCTATGACACTGTGTCGAATGTATGTACAGTGCTTGGGTCACATTAAGTATGTGTGCGTTGCTGATCTTTCTTGAAACACATTTGACTCATTGCAGCATACCCACAACAGTTTGATTAAGGGCTGATAATTCCATTTCACAAAATTTACATTTTTTTAAGTAGCAATTTTACAGCATTTGTATGACCAAAATGTTTGAATTCCTATGTTATATGTTATAAAACGGTTAAGCCAGTTACATTGAGAGTAGAAGAGACGTCAAATGAATAGGACATTTGGATGGTGCCATCATGCATTTTATTTTGCTAATTGAGCACAATACTGCACCTGTACAAATTCAAAGGAAACTCCTTGGCCAGCAGATTCACACCATTTGGTAAGTTGCCCTTCAAACTCCTGGACAAAATAGTCAAAACATTAATTGCCAGTAAAACAATATTAAATGGTAAAAGTTGAATAACCTTCAAGTCAACAGTTGGTGGAATCCGTATATCAAAACAAGCTGATAGTTCAGCAGGGACAATATTATATGCCAATCCACCCTGTAAAAGTCAGATGCATTGAACTGAAATATGTCTGGATTAAAATAGCAAAGTACAAGGCAAAACCTCAATCTTTGTAAGGTTGACGGTTGTGGCATCACCAAGGTTACACTTCACACTTTGCTGAAACTTGACTTTTTCCTCTTCACGAAAATTTAGTAATGTGTCGATCAGTTTCATCTGTTAAGAAAACATAAAATGACCTCATTTCACATGGCCTGTCTTTACATATGCACATCCAGTAGTGGGAGTCAGCCGGCTGGCACCGGTTCTATAGAACCATATCACAAAATTTTCTGAGCTCAGCAAACCGGTTAGCATTACTGGTTACTGTCAATGGACGGGGGGGGGGGGTGGGAGTCAGCCGGGTCGCACCGGTTCTATAGAACCATATCACGAAATCTTCTGAGCTCAGCAAACCGGTTAGCATTACTGGTTACTGTCAATGGACTTTTTGTAACAGAACCGACTGAAAAAATGACTTTTGTGATAGAACCGGCTGACAAAAAATTTGAATCCCTGAAAAATATGACTTTTGTGATAGAACCGCTGCAAAATATGACTTTTGTGTCAAGAAACGCCAGACAAAAAAATTGAATCCCACCACTATGCACATCTTAAAAAATTTCAATATATGAACCTGGTATAGCATTTCAAAATGGTATTTGAATGCCAACAATTAAACAACCCACTAAAATCACCTGCTTTAAGATTTATTGAGTCAAAATGTCATGCAAAACACATGCCAAAAAGATGTTGCATTTACACAAAATTTGCTTGTACTGTTTACCAATTTTTCAGCTGCTGTGTTTTCTATAAACGGGGGGGGGGGACTTTTGTGATAGAACCGCCAGACAAAAAAATTGAATCCCACCACCATGCACATCTTAAAAAATTTTAATATATGAACCTGATATAGCATTTCAAAATGGCATTTGAATGCAAACAACCAAACAACCTACTAAAACCACCTGATTTATTGATTCAAAACGTCAGCATGCAAAACCGAAATATTGCAATTACACAAACATTGCTTGTACTGTTTACCAATTTTTCAGCTGCTGTGTTTTCTATAAACCTTGAGCCATGACCAGGATTTCCTTCACTCTTAAATCTTATCCCTGTTATAAAAGCAGAAATGTTTGTACGTAATTTTACTCCTTATTGTATGTAATAGTTATTAAGCTAAAAACTCAAAAAAAAAACAAATTTTGTTTTATATTAAATGCAAATACACAATTTGACTAAAAGTCTAGCTGTTGTCAAGCAAAATTGATTTGTTTTTAAGACTACCGGAATAGCGTATCAGTATAATTCAACCATGTATTTTGTTTACAATTTTGATATTTTGTGCTTACACCATGGACTTCTCTCGCCATAATAAGCAGTGTATTTATTCCCCTCGTTTGCCAAGCCTTCATCCAGGGCCATACCAATGTTAAGATCTGAGAACTCCTTGGTTTTAAAAAACACTGCAGCCCCATATTCACCTCCAAGTTCTTCCTCTACAGACAAAAAACAATGGTAGGTACAGGAATAAACAAAGTGTAGGAAAGTTTAGGTGTTGGAGTGGGTGAAAATAAATAAAGTTCATGTGTAAGAGTCTCTGCCAAGCTGGTTTGCAGTCTCAATACATTATGCTTACAAAGAATCTGCTGTTTAGTGGCTTGTTTTGTTGCAAGTCACTTGATTCATTCTTTATTATTATTTTTTTCAATATTGCAGACTTCAATTTAGTTCAACCCAATCAGTTCCACAGGGTTGGAGCAATGACACTTAAGTTTCTTGCTCACAAAAACACGAGTGACTGAGACAGAATTAGAACCCACAACCCTGTGAATACAAGGTAGTTGAGCTAAACATGTCAATTTTGTGGCTAGCTATAAATCAAAACTAGCATAAAAATACATTATGGGCCTATTTTAGTTTCAATTAAAATGTAATTAATAGTTACAAAATATAACACAATCACTTGATTGGAAATTAATATTAAAGCAAATTTATTGGCCCATTTGTGACCATAGCTTGTACAGGAACATCACACCTGGCACAAAAGTAAGATGAATGTCTCTCTCAAACTGTTTTCCTTCCTTCTTTAACCTCCTGATTGCTTCCAAGTACTGAATTCCAACACATTTCATGTCTTGTGTGCCACGACCATATATGTCTCCATTTTCATCTTTGATTGCAGCAAATGCATCACATTTCCACTGATCCTATAAGAGGTCATAAAACAAACAAAATATTCGACTTTTGATTGCTGAAACTAAATTATTGAAGGCTAACATAGTAAAAACTAATTCCCACAGAAGATTAACATATTTCTAAAAAATGTGTATGTTATATAGAGTGATTGCGTTTGTAGGTAAGACATATTCAGGATCTTTAAAAATCATATAATTGATGTATTTAGAATCATATTAATTTTTTGTGGATGTATGTGTGTTTTATAACATTTATTGGGAAGATTGAATAAACTTTAAACATTTAAATTGGCCAATGTTATTTTCTAAATCGAAATGGAATAAAATATTCTTTACCTCATACACAGGAACTACATCAGTGTGGGAATTCAACAATATCGACTTGAGATTGGGATTTCTACCCTTCCATGTCATAATCACAATTGTTCTGTTAACATCATCTTTGCTGACCTAAAGCGAAAATCAGTCATAAAGTCCAAAAAAAAAATAAAAAATTAAACTTGCCGTGCAGTCACAAATGCAAGCTAAAGCCCAATCTTTAAGCGTTGAAAATGATTTTATGTGGACATGCAAACACATGGTGAAATGCAATAGGAAGACGTTCTGGTTAAATATTTATTGCACAGGCTTCTGTGAAATACCAATCCATTTTCATTGTGAAGTTAGTTAAAATGTTTAAACATATGACATAACTGTAATTTAGCCATTTATATTCCCTAAATTCACAGAATTCCAGTATAATATTAATAACCTACTTTCACATGGCGACATTCCAGTCCAAGTTCTTCTGCATACTTGTCAAGAAACGCAATGGCACCATCTGCAGTATAAACAGGTTAAAAAGGCAGCATGAATACTTGTTTGGAATAAATTACTCACCATAATCTGGATCAGGGTGGACAGTTTTTATCCTGATGTACTCTCTAAACTTTGTAACAGCGAAGGGTTCCATAGTACAGCAAAAATTCAGTAATTCAATTAAAAAAATATCCTTTTTGCCTAAAGTTTACCCTAGGTTGAAATAAATTGCACTGTTAGCAACACACTGGGTAGCATAAAATTTTCCAAAATATAACGTAACACATTAATCACAATGTGGTGTTCAACACACAAATTGCAATACGCATCAATTGCTTGAAGGAACGAAATGAGGCAAGGGGGGGGGGTGTAACACATTAATCACAAATTGCAATACGCATCAATTGCTTGAAGGAACGAAATGAGGCAAGTTAGTAAAACAGTGAGTACCTTACCACATTTTGAAAAGGATTGTGTAATATACCAGTAACAATTTTACTTGAAACATCATAAAATTTTGTAACAAATTTTATTTAAACACAGACACATTTGTCAGTTGAGGTATAATTATGTAGTTAGCCTGAATTCCTCCAGGAGTAAGGTAGCATAATTTCATACTCTTAACAAAAGTTTTATCTCAGAAACAGGTCACATTTTTATTTAAAATACAGGCAAATTTGTGGATTAAGGTAATATTTCAAGGTATGTATAAATGTCTTTTACAAAGGAGTGACCTTGGGAATAAGGATATGTGCACACGTTGGAAAAAACAATGATTTCAAAAACAAGTCACAAATTCATTTAAAGTACAGGTTGGGGATGTGCCAAAACTGCAAATGTTCTGTTTGGTCGAGCACCGAGCATCTCACGTTAATGGCCGAGCACGCTCGGTGCATTATGACGTCACAAAAATCCCCTTTCTACGTTTTAGCTTCTAGCAAGTCTTTTAGGTCACCAGCGGTGTTTTAAGCTGTACAGGCCCCAGAAGTACACGTTTTTCCACCATCTAATACATTTAAAAATCATTCGTTTTTGTTCATAGACACCCTTTCGAACACTAGTTACGTATGTTAGCAGGGCATGAATATGCAAATTTAATGCTCGGGTCAGTTTGTGCAACTGCTCGGCCGAGCACCGAGCATCAAAAATAGCGATGCTCGGTACCGAGTACTCGGGTTCTGGCTCGGCTCGGTGCATCCCTAGTACAGGTACAACTTTGCAATACATTTTAGTACAAGTAAATTTTTGCAATACATTAAAATGCAGGCAAATTTGCATAGTAAAGTTGTAACACACTCAAAAATACCACATACTTCAACTTTAAAAACATTAAAATTGCAATTCATTTTACACTTTCACACACATTATTAAAATTTAGGTACATTGGCAAGTTGAGGTATTATCTCACAGTATGTGTCAATCCCCTCAAGAAACACTTTCTCATTTAAAAACTCATTGTGGTCATGTAACAGAATGGGAGTATTCCGCATTGGGCTAAAACCAATGGCTGGATACCCTGCCTAGAAAAGTACAAGTGTTATTTGTTAAATAATCTTAAAGGTACTTACTTTATTCAACCTAGCATAAAGAGCAAACATGTCATCAGTATACATATTAAAACAATGCAAAACCTATAAATGGATTGATATAACCTGTCTAGAAAAGTACATGCTTTTTTGTTTTCAAAAATGTATACAAAGTACTTGTTTAACACAATATAAAATGTGCACAGAAGACTAAATTGTTCACAATTGACTTTGCAAGATGTTATGTTTTGACCTATTTCATGACTGGTCTCTTTGGGTAAGTTATCACTATAAAAACCTTTCATGGCATCAATGTGTGGCTAAAATGATACAGGTAACAATTCTCACCTTTCTTAAATAGCAACTGTCAGTAGCTGCTGAAAATACTTGAGGTACCAACTCTACATCCCTGCAAAAGTCAATTCAGTTCAATGTAAGCAAGTGTTTACAGAGCAAACACACAATAAGCATTAAAACACTTTCGAACATACATTTTTTTGCATCCATTTGTGAATGCTTTCCACCATGGGTCATCTGGGTTCGTTGATGTTATGTTACTGGTTTCCCACTTCTGTAATTACATGCATTTTTGTTGTAGCAGTTTGAACCTGATGTAATAGCATCGCACTTAAAAATACTGGCCTATGAAAGATTCACCATGCTATCATTTAACAAATCTTCATAGCCAAAGTTAAACTAGTTGTCAAGGTTAAACTAGTTTGATTAAACATAACACTTTTTACATTTAAAAACAACAAATCCAAAGCCATGTGTCATATATGTGCAGATGACGTTGAAAACAACAGTGTTTCGACAATTCTTATGTCCCTGTTGCAATTGAACACCTGACCTTTTGATTTTTTGTCGCTTTTATTTGCAAGTCTGCCATACACACTGTTCTTTTTTTAAGAATTGTGACTATGTTAACTTTATGTTTTTTACAAATATTTGGCTATCTGGTCAGTTTGTTGACATTACCTTTTAAACTGCACATTGTGTACATATTATTTTCTGTTTCTTTAAATTAATTAAACAATTTAAAACAGGGTCGTGCATCCTGCGTCCCATTGATTAAAGGTTGTGCACTGACAATAATATGGATAGAATTAATGCAAATTTTACTTGCAGTTTTTAACTCAATATAGGCATATTTGGTACGCAACAAAGTAAAATCACCTTGTGTTATATAACGATGCGGCCTGCAATCTAACTATGGTAATTGTATTTGGCCCCACAGTGAAAAAAAGGTTGCACACCCTGATCTAGAACATCAAAGCATTTACTAAATCTATAGAATATTTTAGCTGAGGCGGGGGGGGGGGGTTGCACACCTTGATTTAGAACATCAAAGCATTTACTAAATCTATAGAATATTTTAGCTGAGGCATATTTCCCACCTGAATAAACTCATAAGAAACATCTTTCCCAGCTTCTTTGCACCAGTCAGCTATTGTTTTCTCAAATAACTTTGATAAAAAGAATATTTAACTTTACTACAGATTATTGAAACAGCATGCAACCATCTTTTTAATAGTAACGTTAATTATTGTAGCAATTGCCAAGTTAAAAAGTTTGAAAAAGGGAATAGCCAATAAAATAGAATAATCTTCACTGGTAAAAAAAACTTAACCATAAAAGTTCAAATAAGTTTAACAACCTGAAGGTCAACTGTTGGTGGAATTCTTATGTCAAAAATTGCACTTAACTCTCCTGGAACTGTATTTTCTGAATTTCCACCCTAAACTCAAAATGATTTAAGTTAAAATGATTAGGTTTAAAAATACAACCTAATGTGTAAAAGTATATTCCACTAGCAGTGGCGAGATTCAAATTTTTTGTCAATCGGTTCTACCACAAAAGTCATATTTTTAGCCGGTTTTGTTACAAAAACTTCATTGACAGTAACCAGAAATGCTAACCGGTTCGCTGATCTCATAAAAAATCTTGTGACCATTATATGAAACCAGTGTGAACCAGCTGAATCCCACCACTGAGTTTTAGAACCTTTTTACACCCACATTTTACATTTCAAAACAACTTAAAAAATGATTAGTCGCCTATCTTAGGTAAAAGTGTGTCTACCTCCAGTATTGTTAAGTTGACAGTTGTAGCATCACCAAGATACAGGTCATCATTGTACTCTAACTTCTGTTTTTCTTCTTCACGAAAATTCAACATCCGGTTGATTACTTTCATCTGCATATATTTTGATTTATAAAGCAGTTAACTACCTTATCTAAAGTAGCGGAAAAAAAAATTATATGTACACTAAAACACAGAAAGAAATTCTAATGAACTCGTACAACTTTAAACAGTGATAAAAATAATACTAAAATAACTAACCAATTTCTCAGCTGCTGTGTTTTCAATGAAACTTATGGGGGGGGGGCGATTTATAAAGCATTTAACTACCTTATCACAAGTAGCGGAAAAAAAAATATATGTACACTAAAACATAGAAAGAAATTCTATAGAACTCGTACAATTTTAAACAGTGATAAAAATAATACAAAAATAACTAACCAATTTCTCAGCTGCTGTGTTTTCAATGAAACTTATTCCATTTCCAGTATTGCCTTTGCTTAATATTCGCACCCCTAAAAAGCAACAAAACTGTTAAATCTATGTTACAAAGGCAGATGAGAAAGAACCAGCTTATTTTTGGCCTTAATGTAACAATGTGTGAATTCAATAACAAAGTAAAACGAAAAATATGATTGTATGTGGCAAAGTCACAAAATATAAATCTGCAGACTGGGGTCAAATGCAAATTGTGATAGAACAGCAGTTCTCAAACTGGGTCCGCAGTCCTTTGGGGGTCCGTAAAGCAATTTTGCGTAGACCGCAAAAAGATTGAAGTACTCATATAGTCTTATTTGGCGTCAGTTTGTGCCACTGAATAAGTGTAAGTCAAAGTAGAATTCAAGACAGACTGTCTTCATTGCTAAGCAATAGCTTTGATTGCATGTCAACTAACAAAAATGCAATTGTTCAAGCAGTATCATACAGTTTTGACTCGTCTGTGATGTCACAAACTGTCTTAGGATCATTGTTATGCATAATTTTGCATAACTAGCTAAAATTCTGCAAATCAACCTTCGTTTTGCTAAAATATACATTCAGGTTTAAGGACCGCGAGCCGTCAATATAATGACAAAGGGACCGCTTTCAAAAAATAATGAAAAAGTTTCCACTATGATAGAACAATGAGCTTATTCACCCCAAGTTATGGGGTCTAACCCTGTCTTGACCTGGGGGGGGGGGTAATTTTGCATAACTAGCTAAAATTCTGCAGTCAACTTTCATTTTGCTAAAATACACATTCAGGCTTAAGGACCGCGAGCCCTCACTATAATGACAAAGGGACCATTTTCAAAAAATAATGAAAAAGTTTCCACTATGATAGAATAATGAGCTTATTCACCCCAAGTTATGGGGTCTAACCCTGTCTTGACCTTTTTTATTTACCTGAACACAAAACTTGCTGTAAGGGTCAAACTCATTGAAACATGATCACTTTAAATAAAATTAAAGATACCAAATGCACCAAATGAAAACATTTAGACTGACATAACACATTTTGGTGTAGTTCTGGCTACAGGCATAAAAACACTTAACAAACAAAGAATGGAGATTTGTCAGCATGATGGTCAAATAATTATATCAAATACAACTTATGTTACTAGAGATGCTAGCAACATATTTCTTGGTAATCTTGTAATACAAAATTGCATGACTGGAAATGCAAGTATCAACAGGATGAGCATGTTTACTTACACCACAGATTTCGCTCAGCATAAAAGACTGAATATTTATTGCCAGGGTTTGCAAGTCCTTCGCCAAGAGCGACTCCAACATTAAGATCAAAAAATTCTTGCATTTCGAAAAAAGCACCTGCTCCACAATTAGATGGAACTTCTTCATCTATAAAAAAAGTATTCATTAGGTAAATATTTTTCTTTGCAAAACTGAATTCTTTTCATGCGGTGGTTCTGTACCAACTGCATTTTTTTCCATCGCTGTGCACCACCTAAACCCTATTTGAATGGCCAGGCCAAGAAATAGGCATATTTTTTTGGTACAAGCATATGTTTGAAACTAACAAGGTTAGGAATTCCAAAAGTATGCCCAACACCCCAAACCAAGGCTGATCAGTTGTTTTTGACTGGACACAAATAGAGTTTGACAGAATGCTACTCACGTAGCACTAGCATTACATGTACCACAACGTTTTAATGCAATTACAGTGTGCCCGTGGCCTAATGAATGCATCTGTAAGTTCAAAAAGCACTGCTATGGCAGGGGGGGGGGAGGACACAAATAGAGGTAGACAGAATGCTACTCACGTAGCACTAGCGGTACATGTACCACAACGTTTTAATGCAATTACAGTGTGCTCGTGGCCTAATGAATGCATCTGTAAGTTCAAAAAGCACTGCTATGGCATGAAATACCTGGCATAAAAGTGAGATGAATGTCTCTCTCAAACTGTTTTCCTTCTTTCTTTAACCTTTTAATTGCTTCCAAGTACTGAATTCCAACACATTTCATGTCTTGTGTGCCACGCCCATATATGTCTCCATTTTCATCTTTGAACGCTGCAAATGCATCACATTTCCAGTGGTCCTGAAACAAGGTGCCTGGTTTGTTGTAAACACCTCTATTTTGCACCAGGCACAAATTGCATAATTCACAATGTTTTGCTGATCTTTAGTGAAGGAATTTTTTATAACGTGTACACTAGTGAGGGGACAATACCAGATTTTGAAGCGAGTAACATGTGTATATACCTTCGATACCTATTACCGAGTACTTAAATGTAGTGCTGTACTTAGTTATACATCACTAGCTAATTTATCTGCCATGGCCGGGGTACATATGCACACACATACACACGCAGAAAAATGTAATCTCCACAAGATAGCGATAAAATATACACTTAACCTGGCGGTTGCCAATATTCTTATTATGTAAACCAGCCTTTGGTGCTAAAGGTTCGTATCAAAAACAGAGGCAAAATATTTTGATACCGAGTACGGATACCACTGAAATCATTCGATACAAATGATACTGAGTACTCATCTCATTACTAGTGTACACCAAGTACAGATAAAGCGATCCATACTTCAACTATGTGCTATCTGCTTTGGTCTAATAAACAGGTAAAAAAGTGTTGCTATACCTGATATACTGGTACCACATCGGTATGAGAGTTTAACAAAACAGATTTCAAATTTGAGTTTTGTCCCTTCCATGTCATTATAACTACTGGGGGGGGGGAAAAGCGATCCATACTTCAACTATGTGCTATCTGCTTTGGTCAAATAAACAGGTAATAAGGTGATATTATACCTCATATACTGGTACCACATCGGTATGAGAGTTTAACAACACAGATTTCAAATTTGAGTTTTGTCCCTTCCATGTCATTATAACTACTGTATTCTTGTTGTTCTCATCACCAACCTATAATAAACAAAACATCAAATGTTTATCTCATGACTAGTAAGGTTCTTATGGTCTAGATTGCAAACGAAATATATTACTTCATGTGCCATAAGTAGGGCAAATATTTTTTGACTTGTCAAAAAAAGTCAAAATTTTGTCAAAATTTTTAGAACAGGACAAAAATTGTCAAAATTGTTTACAAAGTCAAAATTTTTTACAATGTTAAAATTGTTTACAAAATGCATTGTTGTGGTGTTGTAGAGGTTGCACTACCAGCAAACTATTCGTTTTACACCTTGTAGCCTTAGATACTTCATGTATCTTTCATTTATACAAATGTATTGAATAATTTTCGTTGTGTCTTAGCTGCAGTTTTTTGGCAGTGATTTTTAATTAGCTCATTCTCTTTTCAGAATAGGTTAGGTCTATGTTCAGATTTTTGCCCTTCTGTTAGACTTTTGCACATTCTTTCGCACTAGTTAGATTAGCCTAGCAATATTTTAACTGTTTGAGTGATAATGCATAATTTAACTACTTGAATTATTCATAGGTCAAAATTTTGTCAAAAAAAGTTTTTTAAGGTCAAAATTTGTCAATATTTTCAATTTGTAGGTCAAAATTTTTCGTTTTTTAGGTCAAAAAATAATTGCCCTAGCCATAAGTAACACTAAGAACTTTCAACCTACATCCACATGCTGAACATCCAGTCCAACATCTTTTGCATAGTCATCTAAGAAAATGACAGCAGAATCTGTAGAGAAAAAAACAAACATATGCAGTTGGTTAATAACAAGCAGTTGGTTAATAACACCGTTGTACTGTTGGTAAATATTAAGGATTTCCTTCCTAGAAACAAACAATATCCCAAAGTTGACAGATATTGTTTATGCTGTTGTTTTAGCTCCCTAAGCAGTTTGTAGGCCCAAATGTTAAAACAAAACACAGGCTTAAGCGACAATAAAGTTTTAATTGCCATTACTGAGTAAAAACAAACATAACAAACTTCCAGACAAATTTGCTTTACGTTGACCACATAACTTACCATAATCAGGATTTGGATGAACAGTCTTAATGCGAATATATTCTCTGAACTTTGAAACAGAATGTGGCTCCATTTTTAAGAAATGTACAAACTATCACAAATTATCAATATAAACCTGCAATTACAATATTTACAATTATATGTCTGCAAATTATTTACATCACATGAACACTTGTTAAAATCAATTAGGAACAACAGTAATACACAAAATACATGAGTAAAAGAAAATCATGTCATGACATATGCATGAGTGGCAAAAGTACAGTTAAAAATTTTTATTTTCTTAATTTTAAAAGAATTACAATGTTTGGTTTGTGCCAAAATTTTGTTTCTTGTACTAAACTTTTATAATGCTAAAGATCATTATTATTGCTTTATTATTCCAACACTTAACATTTTAGCAATCACATAATATAACATTGTTAGTCCAACAGCACCCATTTTGATTGATAATTGTTTGCAAGACATTGCATTAATAGAACAGTTTCCATATCGTGTTGAAGAAAAGGGTTTAATTTCGCTGCTAATTGATAGCTGTACTGGTTTGGCACAAAAAAAAATTTTATCTGCACAACACAAAACAGATGATGGGAAATCAAATTCTTATATTGCAGTGTATCATGNTGTTTACAAAATGCATTGTTGTGGTGTTGTAGAGGTTGCACTACCAGCAAACTATTCGTTTTACACCTTGTAGCCTTAGATACTTCATGTATCTTTCATTTATACAAATGTATTGAATAATTTTCGTTGTGTCTTAGCTGCAGTTTTTTGGCAGTGATTTTTAATTAGCTCATTCTCTTTTCAGAATAGGTTAGGTCTATGTTCAGATTTTTGCCCTTCTGTTAGACTTTTGCACATTCTTTCGCACTAGTTAGATTAGCCTAGCAATATTTTAACTGTTTGAGTGATAATGCATAATTTAACTACTTGAATTATTCATAGGTCAAAATTTTGTCAAAAAAAGTTTTTTAAGGTCAAAATTTGGGGGGGGGGGGGGGGGGGGGGGGGGGGTAGTTAACTAAACTGCAAACAAAGCATTAACAAACATATGCAGTTGGTTAATAACAAGCAGTTGGTTAATAACACCATTGTACTGTTGGTAAATATTAAGGATTTCCTTCCTAGAAACAAACAATGGGGGGGGGGCCATAAGTAACACTAAGAACTTTCAACCTACATCCACATGCTGAACATCCAGTCCAACATCTTTTGCATAGTCATCTAAGAAAATGACAGCAGAATCTGTAGAGAAAAAAACAAACATATGCAGTTGGTTAATAACAAGCAGTTGGTTAATAACACCGTTGTACTGTTGGTAAATATTAAGGATTTCCTTCCTAGAAACAAACAATATCCCAAAGTTGACAGATATTGTTTATGCTGTTGTTTTAGCTCCCTAAGCAGTTTGTAGGCCCAAATGTTAAAACAAAACACAGGCTTAAGCGACAATAAAGTTTTAATTGCCATTACTGAGTAAAAACAAACGTAACAAACGTAACAAACTTCCAGACAAATTTGCTTTATGTTGACCACATAACTTACCATAATCAGGATTTGGATGAACAGTCTTAATGTGAATATATTCTCTGAACTTTGAAACAGAATGTGGCTCCATTTTTAAGAAATGTACAAACTATCACAAATTATCAATATAAACCTGCAATTACAATATTTACAATTATATGTCTGCAAATTATTTACATCACATGAACACTTGTTAAAATCAATTAGGAACAACAGTAATACACAAAATACATGAGTAAAAGAAAATCATGTCATGACATATGCATGAGTGGCAAAAGTACAGTTAAAAATTTTTATTTTCTTAATTTTAAAAGAATTACAATGTTTGGTTTGTGCCAAAATTTTGTTTCTTGTACTAAACTTTTATAATGCTAAAGATCATTATTATTGCTTTATTATTCCAACACTTAACATTTTAGCAATCACATAATATAACATTGTTAGTCCAACAGCACCCATTTTGATTGATAATTGTTTGCAAGACATTGCATTAATAGAACAGTTTCCATATCGTGTTGAAGAAAAGGGTTTAATTTCGCTGCTAATTGATAGCTGTACTGGTTTGGCACAAAAAAAAATTTTATCTGCACAACACAAAACAGATGATGGGAAATCAAATTCTTATATTGCAGTGTATCATGACAAGTGTTTTTTTACGACATTTAAAAAATCGTGCTTCAAACGATTTCAAAAATGCCCATGAAACTTCAGTGGAATTAATATTGACAAAATATAACACTAAACGTAATTAAGAGCACAATGTTATGTAAATTAATCCAGATTTGTGCTAACAAATATTGAAGCATATGAATGTGATGTATACAGCATGATATGATTGTACAATTAAGACATTTAGAATATGGCACAAAGCATTGCATCAGTATTCAGGGACATTTGCAAGAGCAGGAATTATCTTGCAATAAGCATCGATGCCTTCCATGAATATTTTCTCATTCAAAAACTCATTGTGGTCATGAAGCAAGATGGGTGTGTTCCTCATGGGGCTAAAACCGATCGCTGGATATCCCGCCTTTAAAGATGATACAAAACACTTACGTTGATGAAGATATGTGATGTTTTTAAGTCAACTGACATAAACATATACTTATTGCTGAAATCTTATTACCAATGATGCACCTAAATTTGGGTTGGCCAAAGCTTTTCAGCTGAATATGCCATTGTGTCAATGTTTCAGTTTTTCCTTGACTTTTTCATTGAGTTGAGTTGAGTTTATTTCGCTAGGTGAAAGACAACGGTGCAGCTGCAGCAACTTTGTCATGCTTTTTAACAACAGAACGTTGCACAGCTATTTCCGGCTTGGTTAATATTTTTGTGCAATTGTGATGCTACGATTTTGCCAGGCACAATTGCACTAAAACAATCACTAGGCCAAAAATAGCTGTACAACGTTAAAACGTTATGGATGCAATAAAGTGGCAGGCACAATTGGTGGATAATGGCTGAACGCACTGCAGATCAAGCTTTTATAATTAAAAAATACACCCTGCATATCATATTTAATAATCTGTTGGTTAAACATCATACAGCTTGAAAATATATTTTTGTGTAGTACTTGTAAACACACACCTCTCTGTATAGTTTGCTGTCAGTTCCAGCAGGAAATACCTCCAAACTGAGTTCAACACCACTAAAACAAAATTAAAGTTATCAACATTGCGAAAACACAAAAACTGACATAGCAATACACAATGCTGCACATAATCTACAGTTGGTGCCATCAAATGACTATTTCTTTTTTTAATTAAGCAACGGAAACTAATTAAGAAACATGTAAATTTGACTATCCAATAATTGCCTTACCCACTGCTAAATATTGTGCAAAAATTGTATCACAAAACAACATATTTCCTGTTTTATATTTCACCACCCCAAAATGCATAACAGTATAAAGGAAGTTATTAGTCTCTTTCTTTACAAGCATTGTTATGTCAAAATTGCCATTTTTTTGTTTGAATAATGCCTTACTGGAATAGGAATTGTTTTACAGTTAAACTAAACAAATATTAAAGATATAACAAATTACATTTCTTCACATGCTGTACTAAACGCATTCCACCATGGATCCGATTTGTCATGAGGGGTCAAGGTTTGGTCATCATTTTTCTGCATAAAAATTGCAGTCACACACTTTTTTACAATGAAATACATAAAAACACATAAAATTATAAAATGTGTGAATTTATCATGTGCTGAGAAAAATTCAACAACTTGATTTATTTTTAACATTTTAAATTATCTTTTATTTTTACTTAATTTTGGTAAGTTATAGTAGCTTTTCACAAATAAGAATATTAATATTATTCTGAACTTTTTTACTTGCACAAAAAAAAAGTAACACTTCAAGTACGTCACTAAGATTTTGATTGATCTTTTATATTGATCAAGCTTTTATTTTGACATTTTGATTTTAATTTCAAACCCAAACCACTGTTTAATTTGTATGAGTAGCTGTAAAGTGCTTTTTACAAATAAAAACATTAAATTTCAATTATCTTTTTTTGTACTTGCACAAATGAGTAAGTAACACCGTCCCCAGCTTCTTTACACCATGTTGCCACTTGGTTTTCAAATTCCTAACAAAAAATATTCCGTTTAGTTTTATAAATAGTAAAACATACCAAACTAATATTCAATAAGGCATACTTTCAAGTTGATGGTGGGAGCAATCCTTATGTCAAAACCAACAGTCAAATCAGCTGGAACAATGTTGTAAGCCAAACCACCCTGCAAAGAATATGGGTTTAATTTAATATTAAAGGCACTGAAGCTGTTTAAAAAAATGTAAAACTGTCACATAACTAAGAAACTCCGAATTGAGTACCGTATTTTACGGACCATAAGGTGCAATTTAAATCATTTTTTTCCCTCATAAATTGATCGTGCGCCCTATAAGCCGGTATGCCTAATGTATGGATCAAGTAGTGCTTTATTGCCTACACTCAAAACCAGGGGGGGGGGCCCTCATAAATTGATCGTGCGCCCTATAAGCCGGTGCGCCTAATGTATGAATCAAGTAGTGCTTTATTGCCTACACTCAAAACCAGTACCGATACTATTATTATATAAATAAACCACCGTCTTACACAATAAACTACGGTAAAAGCAACTAGCAACTGTGATATTCACTAGGCTCATTTTTTCTTTTGCTCATTGTACTATTGTGACTTGCTTAAATTTATTACAATACAATGAACAAAATGAAATATTTTTTTTGAAAGTTATCTGACATTTAAATTTATGTGAAGAAAAAAACACAAAACAAGTTTACATGTTAGTAATTGTAAATATTACAGTCACAACAAAGATAATGGGATAGGTGTTAAAATTTTACCTCAAGTTTTGTTAGATTGACAGTTGTTACATCCCCAAGAAGACAGGTATTGTTGGCTTCCAATCGAAGTTTTTCTTTTTCTCGAAAGTCAAGCATCTTGTTCACGATTTTCCTCTGCAAAAATATTTTATATTATATTTTATCTACTCTGCGCAAAATCCACAAACTCACCATTTTTTCTGCTGCTGTATTTTCAATAAACCTTGAGCCATGCCCTGGATTGCCCTCACATTTTATTCTTATCCCTGTACATAACACATTATACACTTTAATATGTAGAAAAACTTACTGAGATACATTGCATTCATCAGTGGTTATAAAACTGGGGTCGATGGTCCCTTAGGGTCTGGGTTGCCATTGACACGGCCCCAGACTAAAGACAAGCAAAAACTTTGCAATTAAACGATCCTCAACATATCACATGCCATATTTTGGCTAGAAACAATTTGTTTCAGCAAATCCTTGTTCATAAAAAATACTTCTGCATTTCACGCCAGCTAAGGTCTAGGTTTACTTTTACTTGTAGCTCGGGTGTGCCTTGTAATTGTTGAAAACAAGACAAAATAAGAATATTTCTTAGAAAAAAGGCCAGTATATTTTTCTACCACATTGCTCTTCGAAATAAGGACAAGTCTTAGAAATAAGGACGGTATGAAAACCCTGCTTAGGGGTCAGTAACACAATTTTGTGGGGTCCGCTACGATCTTGAAGTATTTCTACAATAGTATTTGATGTTAGATCAATACCATAAAAATCAAACTAGAATTTAGGATGGACAGTCTTCATTGCTGAACAAGCCATTTTATTCTATCATAATTAACAAAATTGAAATTATTTGCACACAATCCTAATGTTTTATGTATTGTCTGTCATGTCACAAACTGCCTTTGGTAGATTGTTATGTGTAATTTTGCAAAAGTAGCTGCATTGCCCTCAGGACCCTGTGGATAGTGAGAAAATCAGCTATTGTTTGTTAAGACAAAAAATTTTGTTTTACATAACATACATTGAGCTTTATGGACAATTTTTTGAGATAATGCAAAGAGACTGTGATTTTTAAGTTTGAGAACCGCTGGCATAAATATAAACAATACATAACTTTGAACAGGGCAAGGATTAGTAGCAAACTAATCTATTAAAACTGCAACATTTAAAGTCGCTTAACGGCTAAATCTTTTGTTAGAGCAACACAGCAACTCACAGTAGACAGGTTTGCTTAATTCCACTAGGTGGCCATGCAAATATTTTTTAAATGCAATTTGTGTGAAAAATGCTGAGGTTAGGGCTATTGGGGTTCTTCGGAGGTTTCGAAATCACAATCATAACAGTGAACTCAACCTAAAACCTAGTTCTTTGTGTCAAATTCAGTCCCTAACTCTATTCCTATCTCTGCATTTGGCAAACCTCATCTACTGTGAGTTCTTTTGTTAGTAGCTCCACTGAATCTTTTAGTACACATGAATCAGTTAATGTTTTTGGCATAACAATTTAACAAAGATATTATTCATTTTAGCGGCAAAAATTGGCATCCAATAAAGTGCATGTGGTTTAGGATGATTTTTGCACAAGCACAGTTTTACAAACCAATTTAGGTTTTACGTAGGTAAATAGCACACTTACACCAGAGGCCTCTTTCACCGTAAAACACTGAATACTTATTTTCCGGATGAGCTAAACCCTCATCTAAGGCAAAACCAACATTCATGTCAGCAAACTCCTTGGTTTTCACAAACGGCCTGATTCCACAGATACCACCAATCTCTTCATCTGCAAATGTGTAAATTTTAAATTAAAACCCAATTAGTTAAGATGAACATAAAATCGTAATTGGCATCAGCCCTGAAGCGTTGATGCAAACCAGCAATCACAGCACACTCATATAAAAATCACAATCTGCCAGGACCATAAAAGGCGTAATACCAAATCAGCCGGTCACCAAGCATTCCTATATGACAAGGTGTGGCTTAGAAAAATCTAGCCTGCGGTGGGATTCATACCAACAACAGTAGTCTTTCATGTGCTCCAATATTGGCATGCGAAGTGACTTTTATGGCATGCAAACTGATTAGGTAACTTATTTTCATGTACTTTTTAAAACAATATGAACTATTACATTGCTGGTTTTCACTTAGTTATGGTATAAGTCTTAAGTACCATGATTCTGCGTCCTTTTTCACATCAGCCGACACCATAAACCACTATTTTACACATAAGTGTTGGCACACCAAGTCATTGTTATATTGAATTAAAAACTAATTTGGCAATTGGTGTTTAAATTGGTGTTTTAAGGGTGCCGACCACTATGTTTCATACATTACTGTTGAAAATGTTACCTGGCATAAAAGTAAGATGAATGTCTCTCTCAAACTGTTTTCCCTCTTTCTTTAACCTTCTAATGGCTTCCAAGTACTGAATTCCAACACATTTCATGTCTTGTGTGCCACGACCATATATGTCTCCATTTTCATCTTTGATTGCTGCAAATGCATCACATTTCCACTGGTCCTGTCCATACAAACAATATGATAAAATTTCAAAGTCATTGCTTTGACATCACTGAGTTGAGTTTATGTTACTTGGTACAAGAAATCATAGGGACACAATTGCACTAAAACAATCACCAATCCATTGGCAACATTAAAAACAATATTGAGCGCAAACAATGAAGGGCATAATTGGTAGATAATGGCTACATGCGCTGTAGCTACGCATCAGTGAGTGTGTGGAGGAAACGTTAGTGAAACCAGTCGAGGGGGCCCTAATAAAAATGTTTAAGCTACAATTACAGACACTTAACGGATTTGAAGCTACAAATGATGATTTATAAGTAAGAAACCAAGGTTCCCCATTTATAAGTGCATTTGAGTTGAGTTTGCTTGGTGACAGAACACATAGCGACACAATTATACTGAAACAACCAAGTCCAAAAACAGTAAAGGGCACAACTGGTGGATCAACACACTGCAGCTACACCGTTAGCTGAGTTCAAAGCATTATGCACTGGGTGCTCACAAGAGAGTTAATTTGACACATTGTAAGTAGGGGGGGGGGTGACTAAACACACTGCAGCTACACCATTAGCTGAGTTCAAAGCGTTATGCACTGGGTGCTCACAAGAGAGTTAATTTGACACATTGTAAGTAAAATCTTACCATAATATGTTCCACTCACCTCATATACAGGTACAACATCAGTGTGTGAGTGCAGCAAAACTGAACACAAATTTGGATTTTTTCCTTTCCATGTCATAATGACCACTATATTTGTGTAGCCACCACCACTAACCTAGAGATTTAGAACTTGCATATCAAATTAAGTTCATCAAAAAAATGTCCAGAATTTTATCATAATTTATTGCAAAAATACAAAAGTATTTTAACTCAACCATGGAATATTACATGATGACATATTTTTAAAAAAAGATAACATATTTTAAAATAACTTAATTATAGAAAGTACGCTAATTTATCTTCTATCAACAAAACTGTAAACCTCCACATGGTGAACTTCAAGACCAATGTCTTTGCCATATTGATCAAGAAACGCTACAGCAGAATCTTAACAAAAATGCAAAGTTAATTTTATAAAATTGTAAACATTATTACTTCACAGCTTTGTTTAATAATTAAGCAGTACAACCCTGTTTTTAAAAAAACAAACAGTGGCAAACATTTTGGGGGGGGGGGGGGGGGGGGGGGGGGGGGGGGGGGGGGGGGGGGGGGGGGGGGGGGGGGGGGGGGGTCACACAAATTATAATGTTACAATACAATATTAAATCACATTGTATTTCAATTGTATTTTCAAATTGATTTACCATAGTCAGGTTTTGGATGAACTGATTTAATCCTGATGTAGTCACGAAACTTGGTTACAGCAGGTGATTCCATAATTTAAAAAAGTAGAAATGCTATTTGCAAATACTAACACTTCGCAAAGGATAGGAAATTTTGAAAACGTACGAATTGAGGCAATGCAATACTAAATAGTTTCCTTAGTAATATCCTGCCGCACTTGTTTTTGGTACAGCTACTAGTATAAATCGTGCTGCTTGTTTGTTTACATGTTAAAGTGTGTTTTGGTAAATGCGGACGCCAGACACAACAATGAACCCTTTCCTGTCGAGTTGTCATTTCCTCAACATCAAAAATCGTTTTGTGCAAAATTTTGTTTTCGAAAACACACTTTAACATGTAAACACAAGCAGCACGATTTATACTAGTAGCTGTATTCACAATAAGAATAACCAAAGAGCACTATAAAAGTTCTTTGAAATAATGCAGCGGCGAAGCAATCTGAAACGCAATCGAGCAATTTTGTTTTGCAAATGCAGCATGCCACACTGGGGGATTTCCCGCATGACTCTGCAAAGATAGTAATTTTCAGCAACAGTGTAAATGCCGCCAAGCGGCTATATTTACGCTACTACTCAGGCAAAACATTTGGACGTAAAGTGTTTTTGTTCTTTTAACTACAGCACAATTTCAAAATGCGCAAATCTTACAACCACATAATGATCTGTAATAAAAACATTTGAGTTAAGTTTAATTCTCTTGTTTTATTCTTATGGAAATCTCCAAACATTTTTTTAAATGCGTGTCTATAAATTCCAAAAACGGTGGAAGAAAAGCCGGTACAAACAAACCTGAAGTGCCAAGAGAAAGCCAAACAAAACAGTTATAATTGGGATGTGGCCCTGGGGTATAACATGCTATTGCAAGTGTTTTGTATTCGTTTGTAGTATGGTTTGAAATGCGGAGGCGATACTTGACACAAGGTTTAACTTAGCTGTAGTCCTGTTTTTCTGAATCTTGACAAAAACATTTTTTACCTGACAATAAAACAACTCAATGCGGAAACGTTTTGTTGTTTCACACAAACGTATCGGCATGTGGCTTACCGTGCCTATTTGATTGTATCATAAAGTTTTTTCCCAACCCTACATTTTATATCATGGCTTATATTTTAATATCATGCAGATATTATTTCCACTCCCCTGCTTTTAGTTTTATTTTGGGTACAAAATTCTCCTGCACATCGACTTTACACGTCAATATACGCTCTGCTGGGTAGAACTTAACGCTTGTTGACAAATAGTCGTACTCTGTAGTAACATAAAGGAATGTGGTTAAATATTATCTAACATCACCGCATGCAGCTTACATTCTTTTGTGACACCTTAACATGCGGCTTCTAATCGGGTAAATACGGTAAGCTATACACTCGTTCTGAAATTAAATCAAGTATTCTTTAACCTGATGATGAAAGCCGTAAAAAAATAAATCAAGTAGGCTATTCTTTAACCTGATGATGAAAGCCGTAAAAAAATAAATCACGTAGGCTATTCTTTAACCTGATGATAAAAGCCGTAAATGTTGAGACTTTTTGATGTTTACACACACAGCTTGTATTTTCCTAATGAAATGCACTATTATTCAAAAAAGCAAGTTCCAGAAAACAGGCTCGTAAAGCATTCCACTACAAGAACCTTTGTATGAGCCGACCTCTTGACTGACTATAAGAAAAACATTAGCACCAGTGCAGCGCACTCACATTTATTGTATATGTGCTTGAAATAACTATGTACAGGTGGGCGACGCCGCAATTTTCGAAAAGCGAAAAAGAGATGGTTTAAAAACGGGGATCAGGCGACATGGTCACTTCGTAGAAATCAACGCTACGATTTGACCACAGAAGATACTCAACAAATTACACTGCGATAAAAACAATCAGGTGTTTTTTTCGTCGGAGATCCACAATGACCACTGCGATGGGAATGAACACTAGGGGGTGGGCGAGAGAAGGAACACGATTCAAATAGAAACGACACACAATGACAACAATGAGACGCCTCCAAAGTCACATTCGAAGGTCAACTCAAGGTCACCGAGCGATTGTTGGTCACCGTTAAGGATTTTGGCACTTGGGGATTTGAATTGCACCAAATTGTGCCGTGGTAATGCTTAAATGGTATTTTCTAAGATTTTGAATTTCTCGTGGCTTAAAGCGAAAGACGTATTGTCGCATGGACAAAATTTGGTGTTTCTGGAAAGGCCGTTACCCCTCAAACAGCCCGATTTCGTAGTTCATGGTTTAAGAGTTAATTATAGGAAACAGTGCACAATTGTGTCACATACATAAAAAAAACTTGACACTATTAAAATCACTTACGGCGCAATAAAAAGTCGATTTACAAAAAAATATTACGACTTGTCTTAGTGCAGAATTTATAGTTCGTCTTTCGAGGACAAAAGTCGTCACACGACCAAACACAAAAGATTGTATGACGTCACAATGCTATGCTGATGACCTTGGCGGTCCTACCCCAGTGGAAAACATTAAAACGCACATTACGTCACCTATGACGTAAGTCCCTTACGTTACACCACTACAAAAATAGATTTCCAAAAAGACTGGTGGTGCATGGTAGGAAAAATTTGAATAGGATTCATAAGGGGCAATATAGGGCATTGTTGAAATTATGGATGCCACTTTTAGATTAAATCAAATAAAACACGACTTGTCAATTAGTTACAAAACAAATTGACAAGTTTCTGCCAATAAAAATACCAGAATAAAGACAAAAACTAAAAACAAAACACATTTTTTTTATAAATGTTTGGAATACCGAAAAACAGACACACTGTTTTTCCTCTTTTCATACTGTTGCAAATTAAATGCAATTTATAAATTATTTTAAGATAAGGCAGGGGGGGGGGGGGGGGGGGGGGGGGGGGGGGGGGGGGGGGGGGGGGGGGGGGGGGGGGGGGGGGGGGGGGGGGGGGGGGGGGTTTGAGCTGAAAAGTTGTCTTGGTCATCGAATGTGTCCACATATTTCAAATGTTGAAGTATAACAAAGAAATTATGGTGTTCCTAATAAGGTTTGCAAATGAAGGATAGAACAAAATGCGACATGTAGATATTATTAAAGACCGCAATAGGCAAAAATGCGACAAAAATTTAGACATGATTAAGGAAAAAATATATTTGTAAGCTAAAACCGATTTAACATTACAACCAAATTATCAAATTATGAGCATCTACACATTTTCGGGCAAAAATTAGGCTTATGCAACAGTTTTAAATACAAAACCCTAGTTTTTGTGTCTTTTTGTTAAAAACGAACAGAACAATCGACACCAAACCCTGTCGCAAAAATCCAAAATGGTTAAAAAACATTTTCCAGCTCCTTAAATTCCCGCTGTCGGTTTATTTCACTGCTTCTATTGACTTGGATCTCTTTTTCCGCTTCTGTAGGAGTTTGTTATTGGCCGTGTCGAGGTTCTTGATAGGAGTGACCTGATCATAGTCGACACGCATTGTAGCCAGGGCGTTTGCCATCTCATCCTGAAAACAATTAAACACAACAGCTGTTAAAAAGCTCAAATTTTAATCTTTTTAGTCTATAGTGCTTCTGAATTCCGATTCAGTGAAATTAATAGGTGAGCGGGGAATAGGAAGTCTTTTAAGTCCAGAAAAAGACACTATTTCGGTAATATTCAGCATATGATCGTCTTCCAATGCAGAAAGAAACCTCGCCATGGAGTGAATACATTAAAAAACGCTGACGTCAACACAGAACTGAAACTACTGAAGGATTTAACTTTTTACTGGGGGAAAATACCTAGACAAGCATTCCCTGGTAAAGTATGTTGCAACACAATAATGAACTCTTCAATCACTATTAACCGAATCGATACTTGTACAAACGAAATTGCGACACGCTTAGTAAACTAACCGCTCGTTACCGTACTTGGCTTTCGCGAGGAGTTTGTTTACAAATTTCTTTGTTGGCGGCTTGGTAATGATAGGGAAAAAGTGCTTTAAAAGCTGCATACGGTCATGTAAATTGTTTCTAGTTTGAAGTTGCAGAAGAAAATATGAAAGAACCCATTTTCTACATTTAATCCCTAACAGCTGTGTGCATCCAACGTTTTTTTCACGTACTTACGTAAAACATCTTAGGGGTTTGGTGTAACCCTATTGTAAAAGTAAAGGCACAGACTATGGCAAAATTAGTTTCCCAAATTGTAAATGAATATAGCATGGCTTTGAAGACTATTTGGGCCAGCATAATAATATGAAAATAACTATTAAAGTTTGGATGACACTTTGGCTGTTCTGGTGGAGATTGTAAAGAAATCAAAAACGAGAAACTGGTCAAAATATTCAACTTATGCAGTTGACGCTCAAGCGCCCAACATATTCTCATTCAAATACATTGCTTTACTTCTTCAAATAGGAGTTTAAGACTAATTAAACGCGCGTAAAGATGTAAAGTTAGTTTTTACCACAATACAAACTTTTTGCACCTTATCCCGAAGAGGCGCCAACCACTTTAGTGTCGTTTAATTTGGACGGTTTATATAAGGCTGAAATCCTACGAGCATTTTATTTTTCTGCATGTCCCACTTGTAGTGAGGAAAAAAAGAAAAGGGAAAGTGCCAATAAATTACGGGCCGTTCCAAATTAAACCTCATATTTGCATCATTTTTAAACAAAACTTGAATCTGGTTACAAAACAATTCAAGTCTCCAACGCAAAACAACATAATGCCGGATGTGTGACTTCATACAAACCCGGTCATCGCCAATAACAGAGGGAAATAGGTTTCGGACGCGGCCGATTAGAGAAAATTTAAATTTAGAATCATGATGTGACGTATTTAGTATATCACGTCATAGCCAAACGCATTGCCGTGGCGTTCCCAAAAACAGCTCAATCGAAAATAGACTGTTTAAATATACATCTCGTAAGCCAAGTTCCAATCGAAGCTGGAATAATTGTGAGTCCATTGTATTTAAATTTAGCATGGTTTCGTTGCAGAAAGTAAATGCCATTGTTTAATATATTAATACACCAAGTAGGGATTGGCCGAGCGAGCCAGAACCTGAGTACTCGGTACCGAGCATCGCTGTTTTTGATGCTCGATGCCAGTTGCACAAACTGACCCGATGAAATTTGCATATTCGTGCCCTGCTGACAAGCGAAACTAGTGTTCGAAAGGGTATCCAATAACACAAAATTGTCTGTTTTTTAAATGCGTTAGATGGTGTAAAAGCGCGGACTTCTGGGGCATGCACAGCATAATACACGGCTAGTTTTATAAGGGAACTTGAGAGATGCTCGTTGCTCGACCAAACTGAATATTTGCTGTTTGGGCCAATTCTTAACACCAATGATGATGAACTGTTTTTTTTTGCGTTTTATCACTCATCAAGACTTCGAATTAACGAACACTACATCTTAAGTAGTAAACCTTTAGTATGTGCTACAATGAGTGGGTTGTTATAATCACCCAAGCTTGTGAGTAAAACGGAAAAGCAGAAGGGGATTGCATAAGTTTAATCTCTTAATACCTATAAGGTTCCCATCAGCCAAAAATAAACGCTTAGTGCATTATCTCATGACAATGCACTGCAAATTCCTCAAAAACATGTTTCTTAAGAAAAAACTGTCATAAAGTTACAAGACGTTGCCATTTTGGCAATTTTGTAAATAGTTTTAGGTCAGTGGTTTGTGTACTTGATTCGCAAAGCTTGCGTTAGGCATGTGCAGCTGCACAACAGCAGCAAAGAGGGAACATCATAAACACTAGACAGGGTGATTCATATCGCAAGTGTTGGTACAATACGGGCTTTTCAGACGAGCTATATAGGAGATAATATAGAAACTATACCTGCACTTCCGGCCATTGTGCTTCTTCCTCTTTCAAGACACGAGCGGAGAATAGAGGCGTCTGCGGCACTTCGCAAGCTCCCTGCACAATAACAAAGAATATGATAAGTAAGCTGCAGATAGTGGACACTATTTCGACATGTAAGGTCTAGTGATGGGACGATACCAGGTTTTGAAGCGAGTACCAATACCGAGTACGAGTACCACATGTATATACCTTCGATACCGAGTACCGAGTACGATTACCGAGTACTTAGGTGTATTGTTGTACTTAGTTATAAATCACTGGCTAATTTATCTACCATAGTTTTTGAAGCGAGTACCGATACCGAGTACGAGTACCACATGTATATACCTTCGATACCGAGTACGAGTATCGATACCACTGAAATCGTTCGATACCATCGATACCGAGTACTGGGTACCCGTCCCATCACTAGTAAGGTCTCATCAGTGCAGCTGGTGGCAAGATCGATGCCCCATTACCATTAGAGAATGTCACAAAAATCGTGCTTAAAAAAATAGCATTTGATGCTCCGGATTCGGCATTATAATTCTAGAACAATAACTACTGTAAATTGCCTATTCCTGGTTCACACAGTTTGTCAAGGGGGTGAATTTAAAATGTTTTCACAACAAATACAAGAGAATCGTAGATTTTGATGTTTCTTTTAAAGGCGATTCGCACAACAAGCTTCAAACCTATTAGCAGATTTAAAAGCTTGTTGTGAAAAAAAGTAACACCGAAATTGCCACAGTACTCCGAAGCACAAACGCGCAACAGTTACTTAGTAAACAATGTGGTAACTTACCATCACCCATGGGTTGGTCATGAAATCGTTGATGCTCATTCTCTTCTCTGGATCGGTGTTGAGAAGTTTTCGGATCACCGATTTGCCTGAAAATACAATTATACGATTACAAAGATGAATATATTCATACTGGGATCAGCCCCGAAGCGTCCATGCAGACCAGAGAGCACGGCAAGCGGTCGAACTGGCGATCCCGTACTACGAAGCTGACATGCGCAGGATACAAGGCAGGAAACGGTGCTTGCGATTCGACTTTCGGCGGGTTCATAACTGAGCCTGTGTAGCTCAGTTGGTAGAGCGCGAGTCCCGGAAAGACTTCTGTCTTGGGTTCGAATCCCACCGCAGGTTAGATTTTTCTAGCCTGTGCCTTGCCATATGGCAGGGGTGTCCAAAGTGCGGCCCGCGGGCCAAATGCGGCCCCCGGCGACATTTCACGTGGCCCGCGGCTGTTTTTCAATTGTTTCGCAAAAACGTTTTTGGGTTTTGGCGATTTGCGACTTCACGCAAAAGCCTTCCAGGAACTTTATTTACCGGTAAAAGCAAAGTGTACACCGTGCTGACGCAACAAAATCCCACCATTTCCTTAAATCCCCCCCCCCCCCCCCCCCCCCCCCCCCCCCCCCCCCCCCCCCCCCCCCCCCCCCCCCCCCCCCCCCCCCCCCCCCCCCCCCCCCCCCCCCCCCCCTGGCCCCCACTAAAAAAAGTTTGGACACCCCTGCCATATGGGAATGCTTGGGAGACCAGCTGATTCGGTATCTTGGCCTGGCGGAGTATGATATATGAATACAATCACAATATGCCTTAAAAATTGTTTACTTCAGTTAACAGAAGGGGTCATAACCAAGTTTGCAGAATTGTACAAAAGATTGATGATGGCAACATTGATGGTTGAAACGACTTTTTACTTCAAACTACTTTCAAACCGTTTCTATTTACAAAGTTTGGGTTTATAAAAATTTACACACACTAATCTAAAAAAGATGTTTAAAAGTAATATAAGAGATAATATACAATAAGTGACCAATGAAATTATTGTACATTATAGAAACGAAAAAAAACGACGTTTACCCAATCCGTAAAAAAATATTATTCCCAATAAAATGCTATTTTCAGTACACGAGGCCTAGAGGTGATATGAAATCCATAAAGGGAGTAACATAAAATGGAAGTGGCATTGACCTTAGAACGCTCTGTTTATGCAAACCGCAAAAACCATTGAGCGCGTGAATCACCTGTTATGTGGATCATTGAACGCACCACAAAGTGAAGTTCTCCAAACTACAAAACGTATAATATGCGAACGACAAGACAAGTCCATAACCACAAATTCACAAGAAACGATCGATTTTGGAACACCGTTTTTGATAGTTTTTTTCTAAGCGAGGAAATCATAAACGACCAGATATCAAACAGGTCATTATCCCAAGCAAAGGTATATACAGTTAAGGTGCTTATTATGTGTTAAAAATTAAATTAATGCGAGGTTGCTTACTTGGGGTTCAAGTATTTCAATATCTTGTTTTAATTTGTTAGCTTTCCAAAATGTGTTTTAAAAGAATGTGTTAGCTTTCCAAAATGTGTTTTAAAAGAATAATAATAATGTGAGTTACTAATTAGACCAAACACAGGTAAACGCCTATTTAAAACACCTATTAAAGTGAATAAAATATCGCTTCAAATATTTCGAATAAGCGTTACATGTATTAGATAGCAAAGTAGGCTTGTTTAAACCCGTTAACTTGCCTTAACAAAAAAACTTTCCACATTTTTTCTTGTCTCTACTTCAACATACATCTGCGAGGTAACAAATCACAATGGAGGAGTTGGAAATAAAAAACACAGCTTTGAAGTGAGATTACCGTTAGCTATCACATTTCGGGTTAACCTGTTACCAAAAACCGCCTACAGCGAGCAAGCAAGCTTTGAATTAACACAATTAACTCGCGTTTTTGACAATGCCAGTCGCGCCAGTCTTCAACCCAGGCAAAGCGGTCACGGGGGGATTCCCCAAGCGCCGTAACGCGTTGACGTCATGGCCGCTCTTCCGCGAAGGCGCAAACGGCTAAAAGGGGAATTCGCAAATCAACGAACGAGGAAGCGCAAAAACGCGGGAATTTTCCGACGGCGGGATTGCTGATTCAGTTAATTTGTTGTTTTTTAGCTTTGTTCTTGGTAAAGAATATTTTCACAACGAGAAATTGGATGTTCGCCAAAATACACTTATAAATAGAGTTTAAAACAATACTCGTAATTGACACTTAAAGCTGGAATCACCCAGTCCGTTGCTTGGTGGATGAAGACCAATGAGCCTTATAACAATGTATATTAGTTCCGAAAAAAGCATTTAGTCGTTGGTTCACTCTGTTTTTATATCTATTTTAACATTCTATTTTATAATTATATTAGTAGATATTTACACATAATGTTTTTATTTATTTTTTACGAACCTTCCTGCTGACAATGCTGTAAAAGCGAAAAATTTATATCTTTGAAACTAAAGGATGAACGACTAAATGTTTTTTCTGAACTTACATAGAGTTTAAAACGTTTTAACTTGGATAGTACAAGTTTCCTTATAAGGAACTCTTATTACAAGAAACACACAATGCAATAATGGCAGCTACAATAAAAACAACCAGATGTTTTAGACTGAAAACAAATGTTTAAGTTCCAAACAACCAAACATGTTAATCGACCATTTTTCGAAGCAAAATATTTGTTTTTGTATTTTCATAACCTACACAAATTTTTGGCTCTGGTACACACTAATTAGGTTAATTGTGCACTTTATAGACACCCCCCCCCCCATTTTTCGAAGCAAAATATTTGTTTTTGTATTTTCATAACCTACACATTTTTTTAGCTCTAGTACACACTAATTAGGTTAATTGTGCACTTTATAGACTATACTAGTTGAATGTTAAAATTCTAGTACAAGTGCTAGCAAAATAATTGAAAAACTTAAAAACAAGGAAAGTAGTGTTAATTGTATCAATGGCAATAATGCTTAACGTATATAGCGCCATTTAGAAACTTTAATCTGTTTGTAGAAACGTACAAAAATATATTTGTAGCAACGTACAAACCTTTATATATTTTTAGGAATATTACACTGTACGTGACTGAAGATAGCCAGGTCGCTTTTTGACGACAAAACACGAAATATGTAAATATACTTAATCCAACGCTTTGACTGCATACGTTTTTTTTTAGATACGCACAAAAAGCTAGAAACAGGTCATACGCGGTAAATAAGACCACAAACCCCTTTGACTTGTATAGAATTAGATCCTTGACATTACTACGTTACTCTGTGATGTAAGATAGGTAGAGGGACGTGGCATTTCCCTATCACTCGTTGGACATAGCACGGAAAAACGCCAGGTCAAATGTTATGGCGGTTCATACAATGTTATAATGTCGGTATAGCGGGTTTTGAATAGGCCCCCCCCCCCAGATTACATATAGCAGATGATAAACCAGGGGTGGGGAACCATTTTGTTATAAAAGCCACCAAACGGTTTTTTAACACTCGTTTAGGCCGCACGTCCCAGGCCAAAGACAGTGGTTTTTAAACTTTTTGACTTACAGAATGGTCGTTTCGCTATTTCTTTGTATAATTACGGTCCAACCTAAATACCCCCCCCCCAGATTACATATAGCAGATGATAAACCAGGGGTGGGGAACCATTTTGTTTATAAAAGCCACCAAACGGTTTATCAACACTCGTTTAGGCCGCACGTCCCAGGCCAAAGACAGTGGTGTTTAAACTTTTTGACTTACAGAATGGTCGTTTCGCTATTTCTTTGTAGAATTACGGTCCAACCTAAATGAAATTCCTCACTACATTTCCACCTTCACTCCAACATTCATGCTTTATTTGACCTAGAAACTCTCTGGTCTACAAAAATCAGTGATCTAAGAGCAGCTTGTGACATCACAGACAAGTTTTCGATTATGGCAAACAATTGTTTTTTTGCATTTCGAGTAAGATTGTAGAAACTTGGTGGTCCTGCGGAAATCGGTTTGCGTACCACTATGGGACCATTGACTCCGTTGCCGAAGTACTCATCAAATAGTTATGTAGAATAAAGGTCAAAAAGTAAGTTTCTGTTTATTTTCAGGGCCATGGTACAGGCTGCAAATGTATTTTGACATACCATGCCTTATGTGGCTTTGAGGCCGCAGGTTCCCAACCCCTGTGCTAAACCACACAAATATCATTTAAAATTGGGTCTTTCACCCAACAGGTTATATTCCAAGAGTTTAAGTGTCTATTTACACAACACATGTAAAATTTAAAGTAAATTCCTCCCCTCAAGTTTTAAAATTCCCTTCTTGGGAAGAATTCATTCCCGGTTAAGAACCTTTGGTCTAGTAGGCCATAGTGATCGAAGTTTTTGGCATGGTTTCACCACTATTTTTAAATATTTATTTGTTCAATGCACATTTGATACCTAATAATTTTAGGCCTTTCATCATTTGTAATGCATTGTAGTATCGATCGGTACAACTTCCGAAAATTTGAAATTTGCAAACATTTAGACAACTTTCAACTTCCTACGAACCCAAAGTTAACTAAATCACACCATTATGACATCACACGAGAATAATTAGGACTAAAACAGCATTTAAATATAAAAATGCGTTAAAAGTTTATATTATGCCTGGCAGCAATAGCTTAATATGAATGTTTCGTGTATCGTATAGACTACGTTCATTACAAAACAAGGCCTTTGAGTTTGTGCCAGCTCGTCTAATTTCGACCGAAACTTAACTCCGAGCAACTATACACAAGTCACGAAGTTTGTAGCGTAACTGAACACATATTTAGCATTACAGTAACATACCGCATTTGGTCGAATGCAGGCCACGACCTATTTTTCCCTGCTGTATAATTTCAATGCCATGCTAATATTTTCTCAAAAACCCTGCATTTTAACACAACTAGCGTTCTATGTTTTGCACGTAGACACTGTTGGCAATAATTTTGTTCGCAAAATGCAGCTTACAATGGAGTAAATACCGTAGTCGAGTCATGGTTGTAAATTGGGTCGGGCTTTTTGGGCCGGGTTCGGGCTTAGGTTTCATCGAAAAATTGGCCTTATTCGGGCCTGACTTTACACTATGTGTCAGCATTTTTAAAATAAATTAAATAGCTAANGGCCTTATTCGGGCCTGACTTTACACTATGTGTCAGCATTTTTAAAATAAATTAAATAGCTAAAGAGCTAGTTGCTGAACCTAAACTAATGTCAAACAGCCCTAATACGCCTTGTTCAAGGCTAATTGTCTGTTATTGTCCATTGTGTTTGTTATCTTGGTCTTTCCTGAGGCTTCAATGCTATAGGCCTGTGAATCGAAATTTCGGGACTAAATGGGCTTCTTAAAAACGATTCGGGTTCGAACGGGTTTCGGGCTTGTACTTTCGGGTTCCGCCTACTTTCGGGCTCCGATTTCAGCCCCGTTTACAACCCGAGTCGAGTTACAGGACTATACTACCCTTTGTTGAGTGCTAATCAAATGGGAATTGTGTTTTAGTTAAGAAACTACACCGTATACAGCTATTCAACTCACATTCTTCCGATACGGCGCTCCACTCTGGGTCAGGGAAGGAATATTGACCGTTACGGATTCGAGTCTTCATTCCTGGTGAGATGGCGAGGCCGTGATAACTGTAGAAGGGTGGAAAGCCACAGATTCTGCGGAAAAAAGAAAGAGTCGGTATTACGGTATTAGAGTAGCGTACGAAACTGATGGATTGAACTATGGAAGAGCAGTAGGTTGAAAAGACTCTAGTAACGTATTTACTCAAAATATCGAGTATACTGAATAAATGTTTCTTGGGTTTGGGCGAAGGTTTATAATTGACATAACACTAGAATCTGGTCTAATTTGCCCTTGTTAGGGCATATATCCGCATATTTTCCATACCATGCGGTATCATGCGGTATTTAGTACCACCCTGTTCAATATATTCACAAATTCACATTAAAAACTGTGTAAATATCACACACATCATACGGTTAACTGCAACGTGACCTTCAAAACAAGCAACACGCGTGGGACAACAACAAACAGTAACATCGATTTAAGACAGGATCTTCGTCACGCTTTAACATAAGGCAAACAGAGACACACAGGGCACCGTAGGTCAATGACACTTGTTTGCTGTCATTTCAAGGCGCCAACATGGCATATAATGACGCCCCTTCAACCCCCCCCCCCAGGATCTTCGTCACGCTTTAACATAAGGCAAACAGAGACACACAGGGAACCGTAGGTCAGTAACACTTGTTTGCAGTCATTTCAAGGCGCCAACATGGCATATAATGACGCCCCTTCATTTCTCCTATATGCACCCGACCCGTTTTACGCGTTTCAGTGCATTGGTCGTGCTAATGAGAAAGTTTGCTATGGATATAGGTTATGTGTGTAGATGTGGCTTCGCATGTGAACACATGTCTAATGACAAAATGATAGTCATGGTACATAGTGCACGAGAATTAGTGCTCGTAGCCGACTGGATCGCCTAAGGTTTTACTACGGCACAGTAAAAATTCTTCCACCAATTTTCAGTTACAATCCCCAATTATGACCGAAATTTGTTTTTCACAATGAATTCTAGTCCATCACAAAATGGGAATTTTGTGCAAAATAGGACACAAGAAAATGAATTGTTAGTTTTCAAAAATACCCATGGTCACCCTGACTAGTATATTATCGTCAAGGCGCCTTACATTAAAAGACAATTAGGGCAGTGTTTCTTAACTTGTGTGCAATTACCCCTACAGGAATAATTTGACATTTCTAGTGGAAGATTAGTTTTTATTTCTGTGTCGTCATGTTTTTGTGACGTAAAAGTTAGTAAAAAAAAACTGTCTCTTTGGAAAAGAGGATTTGTAAACTTCATCTAATTATTTTCAAATTGTGTACAATAACAAAAAGGTTAAGAACCACTGAATTGGGGCAAGAAAAATAAACTGCGTTCAATGATTATACAGTTAAAAGTGAGTGAAGTGTTTTTCAATGACAGAACCACGCAACCGAAAGCGATTCATCAGTAGCCAAAGGATTTAATTTCTTTCAAGAAGCAAAGGTTTTCTGGGATGAGAATGTTACACAGTTTGTTTCGAGTGATTTTCTCTTTCACTTTCGATACAATCTAGTAAAATTTGCTCAAAAACGAATTTCCTAACCAACTACACGAAACCTACAAATTGTTTTCAAATCGATCCTCAAGGCACTTTCGAGTTTATCAAATTTGCATATTATCAACAACACCATTAATACTACAGTGCAAAGTTTTCTTAATTACAGCGAAACTGAGCTACAACGAATTGAGTTTCCTACTGTATTAGCAAGTAAGCGATCGAAAAGGGCGAGGTCAGCGGAAATGAAATTAGCATTCTTCAAATAAGTTTCTCCTCGCTTTAAGTTCTAGACCACTTGTGACGTCACAGACGAGTGTGTTTCACACCAATAACGTTTTCGTATTCAACCAGGTAATTGGTTTTCAATTGTAATTTAACTGGTGGCTAAGAAACAATGAAATACAAAGCATAACTGGACAAAAAACGGACGGAAAAACCATAAAAACTGGTTGCTCGTTGGGGGCCTAAGCGTTGTAGTTGCTAACATATACAAACAAAAGTGGTACTTACAAAATGTACATGATAACTCCGATTGACCACATGTCACATGACTTGTCGTAGTGCTCGGGGCCCAATACTTCGGGAGCTACAAAATTAAAAAAGCAAAACTAGTAAATAAACTCGCAAAACATACTTTTACGGTTTACGAAATTAACACAAGGCACTTGGTTAGTGAGAATATTCCATTACAAAATGTGGTAAAAGTCTTTAGCACAATAGTAAATGCTTTCATTAGCACAATATTGAGATTTACAGCTACAGTTTTTGTCCAGCAGTTATTCCGCCCCTAGGGGGAAGTTTTACCTGCTTTACGTAAAAATATAAGTAAACAATGTTTAAGCCAATAGGTGATAAGCTGCAGACAGTGCACACTGTTTCGACTTATAAAGTCTCATCATAAGCAAACAGTGCTGTTAAGAAACTCTAAGGGTCATTTTTTTTCTTCGAAATCGGCCAAGGTGCAAACGAAAGTAAAATAGCTAAAATCCTTTAAATTACATTGAAAGAAACTTTTGTTGTTTGACACATTGGTGCTTAATAGCGTGCATTTTGCGAGCACATAACCAAAAGAAAATCAATGTACTGCATTTAATGGTTTCTCGTTTTGGGGAGTGATTCAAAGCGTGGTTTTCAAACGATAAAAATCAAAAACAAAAACAAACCGCTTCCTATATGTGTCTATGAAAGTATTATGGCCAGCGGCAAGTTTTGTAGACTTGTCTCGTAGTAAATTTGTCTGCGAATTGTCATTTAAACTTTACATCATACGTACATTGTAAAACCCTGCTGCATTTAAGTTAAACCGTTAAATGAGGGCTATTAGATAATAAAAAAGCACTATTTCAGATTTAAACGCAAAACAATTTCGCTTTAATAATTGGCGAGAAGGAATAGCGCAGGCTTCACGTAAAATCATTGGTTTCCATTGCCCGACGTATGCGGTAGCTTGTCATTGGAATTTAGACTGTTTCTACTTAGAAATCCTTCTGTATCGATACCAGAATTGTATGTATTAAGGAGAAACGACGCATACTTACTCTTTGCGCATTAGAAAGCAAGTGCTGAGCGCAAAATCCTAACCATTAAAAATTCTAACCGATTCCACGTATCAAACAATCCAAATATTTTCTTTGTTATTTATAGTGACATATAATGTATACACATAAAATATAAAGTGATGGTATACATGTATTGAAATGCTATTTTGACGACGCGTTTTTTCTTTTTTCTTTTCAATACATGTAGCATGGCAATAAAAAAGCCACATACACGCATTGGTAGGTTTCATTTCATGAGCTTTTAGTTGGCTGTCTGATTTTCATTCGTTAGCACCATAGAGTTGTAAACGTGCCTGAAACTGGGGCCCAAACCCGAAAGTACAAGCCCGAAACCTGGCCCGAACCCGAATCGTTTTTGAGAAGTCCGTTTAGGCCCGAGGGTTTGATTGACAGGGGTACACATTGAAGCCTCAGGAAAGACAACAAAGACGACTGATCTTGAACAAGGCGTTTTAGGCCTGTTTGACATTAGGTCATGTCTAGCTACTTTAGCTTTTTTTCCAAAAAAGACTGACACAGAGTGTAAAGTCAGGCCCGAATCAACCCCCCCCCCCCCGAATCGTTTTTGAGAAGTCCGTTTAGGCCCGAGGGTTTGATTGACAGGCGTACACATTGAAGCCTCAGGAAAGACAACAAAGACAACTGATCTTGAACAAGGCGTTTTAGGCGTGTTTGACATTAGGTCATGTCTAGCTACTTTAGCTTTTTTTCAAAAAAAAATACTGACACAGAGTGTAAAGTCAGGCCCAAATCAAGCCCGTTGTTTGATGAAACCTAAGCCCGAACTCGGCCCGACTTACAACCCTGGTTAGAACATTAGTAAGCCTGGCTTTAAAAAATTGGCTTTAAATGGACTTAAAGATATAATTTCACTACGACAAAAAATACTGACGTAATTTGCATCGTAAATGTTAGGTTTCTTTTCTTGTAAACCGTACCCGCTTTTACTATTACAGTTAGTTCAATATGTAAGAAAAATTAACACGTTCTTACCGACATAGTACGGGGTGTAGCATGGTGTGTGTAAAGCGTTCATACTGGTCGTGTGTTTTGCAAATCCGAAATCAGTTAGCTTAAGAACCGCCCCAACACCTTTACACGTGTACAGCAAGTTTTCTGGCTTTACGTCGCGATGGGCAATGTTGTTGTCATGGAGATGCTTAATGGCGCAACCGATGTCTTTCATGATCTGAGCAGCCTCTGTAATTCCAACGAAAAAGGATTTGTTATTTTGTCACATATTCTGCCTCTTATTAATTTTTACTTTAAAACTTGCTAATTTTTGCAACATGACAGTCTGTTTCCCCCCCCCCTATAATCTTACCCCGACATAAAATAATAACATAACTTGTCCTTGCAAACTATATTCGTTGTTGCTCTTACAGTTTAATTCAATAATCAAGAAAAACGTCAAGACGTTCTTACCGACATAGTACGGGGTACCCCCCCCCCTCTGAGCAGCCTCTGTAATTCCAACGAAAAAGGATTTGTTATTTTGTCGCATATTCTGCCTCTTACTAATTTTTACTTTACAATTTTTTGCAACATGACTGTCTGTTACCTAATTTATGTTTTAATGCATTTTATACATATTGGGTAAGGATATTGGTGCAACTGAATTTAGGTCAGTAGGTAGACATAGTGATACACAGTTTTATTTTTGAGTGTCGTGCTAAAAGAATAAAGAAAAAAAGACATTTAACACCAAATTGTACACGATTTATTGCCAACAATGAAATTATATAGCTCAAAAAATGCTAATTGTTTAAATAGAAATGGTTACTACATTCGGTATGAGCATTTGCCGAAAGTTTGAAAAATAAAGCATGTCACTCTTTACGTATATTTGGGCCGTTATTTTCACCATTAAGGTTGCTACATAGTTATACATAGTTATAGTTGTATAAAGACACGTATGAATGGAAATAGTGAATTTTACACCCAAGCGCTGAGGTTTTGTAAAACAATAAATTTTACAAACACAATACAAGTGTTGAATCAAACAACAGCTACCAACAAGGCATATTAGCTCATCCTAATTCTTAATCCTCAGGTTTGATGTATATATGTTACAGCACGACAACAATAAAAACACTCGAACAAAAAAGCATAGGTATCGTATATCTGACGTACAGTCTCAAGCCGGAAGACGACGGTCGCTTGATAAAATCTTACCTCGTTCAGTAAATGCAGACTCGGCCCGCTCTTGGATTTGATTAAAGAGCTCTCCCCCGTGCATCCTGTGTGTATGAAAACACCACGGTCACATGATGTACACGTAATGCGCCGTGAAAGCAAAACCTTACGTCACTGGCACATGAAAGTACGAGAATTTTTTTGGACCATGCCACAATGGGTTTGACCTGGTCACGGATGACTGCACACAGCTAGCTCGAAACCAATGTTATGGCGGGTTAATTGAAATTTCGGAATTTAGCCTTAAATTGGATACTGATAACTTTCGTTAAGTCGTATAACAATAAAAATTTGCCGAAACGTTTGGACATTAAAGCATGTCGCCTTTTACGTACATTTGGGCCGTGATTTTCATCATTAATCGTATGACAATATTTAGCATTTTTGCATAGGTGTTACGACCTGCAATTCCGAAATGAATTTTTGTACAGCAAAGATTTAAGCCAACTTAAAAGCTGAAGTTGATGCAATATGCAAAACATAAACCGTAGTGCTAATTTAATCTATTAATACCCTTTAAGGTAGGGCTTATATCCATCTTTTTGCTCAGACAGCTACTGTATACCGAAAGTGGCACCCTTACACAAACAACGGAAGCAGACGGTTAAAGTCAAGCCGTGGGCCAGACTGATAGAGGAAACGGCGTTGCAAGGATCTAGCAAACAACACATCCACTTATCGACACGCGAATAACGTCATGGCTATACTTGGGGGGCATACACATACAGTACAACTGCCAACACAGGTGCTAAAGGCCTAGAATGAGGTGATGTAATAAGGCGGGAATAGCAACGTGCTACAGGGCTCGCGTGTCTGGCTTAGCAGAACGCGAATGTCTTCTTGATAAAGAGCTGTTTGTTTTTCCGCCGCAGTGTCAACAGGAGTGCGTGTACGACAATTGTCACACGACGTCAATTCGTGTGGCGTGCAACGTACTACCAATAGAGATAGAGTAAAAATCGTTTGTTGTGCAAAAATATATTGCTTCTATAATTTGTCATATAGTCTGGACAATAATGCACAGTATATTGTGGCGTACAAAAGCAAGCTAATAAAGTACAACTTTTTTACACTCCTTTTGCCCTATACCAGTGGTTCCCAACCTTTGTCGACAAATTCCTCACATAACAATTCAAAACATTCGCATTCCTCCCCAATAGACTACATAGTAGATTCTAAACCATACTAAGATCATTTAAAATTAGGTATTTTATCAACTTCACAGGTTATATTCCCAGAGCTTTAGTGTCTACTTAGTATTCACAAACCACATGTACAGATCAAAGTTAATTCCTCCCAATAAGTTTTAAAATTCCTCCCTTGGGTGGTTGCGAACCACTGCCCTACACCACTAACACCACAAATGTAAACAAAATGCTTAGGGAAACCCACTCCGTGCATTCAGACATATGTGCTATGAGGCGTAGGTTAGCAGACAAAAAGTCAACACATGAAAGACAACGCACCATTTTGGGCTAATGTTTTCAGCAAACAATAGTCCCTTATGCAACACACAGTTAAGTCTATCCAATTGCCTGGTAGTGGTACAATTGGGGGTTGGCAATTTCTTTCATAACGTACTTTGACAGTGTATTGATGAAGGGTTACTCAAAGAACGGGTAGGATTGTTTTTCATGCATGACGTCAATGGGAAAGCTATTTACGTCTTAACGATGCTGCGCAACGCTGCAGACAATGTGGTTGCAAGAATACTTTAAGTTATTGTCTGTGTATATGCATATTGGCCACGTTAGAACTATTTACATCACTTGCTTAGTTGTGGTAGGACGTATTGTCTAATGGTAAACTTGGAATTAGTAAAGTAAAGTGTTACGAATGGCAATGCTACGTTACTTTAAACGATGTACCATGCATTAGCATTAGGCGTCAGAAACACAACGGAAATATATTTGAAACAGATCCCAACATTGCGGTTGCTTGTATTTACATTGTAAAAAGCCATTGTAGGCCACACAACTGCATTATTATACAGCATTTACCCGCTAGAACAAAAGTTTACTGAACAACTTTTTGTGTGCCCCCCCCCCACTTTAAACGATGTACCATGCATTAGCATTAGGCGTCAGAAACACAACTGAAATATATTTGAAACAGACCCCAACATTGCGGTTGCTTGCATTTACATTGTAAAAAGCCATTGTAGGCCACACAGCTGCATAAATATACAGCATTTACCCGCTATAACAAAAGTTTACTAAACAACATTTTGTGATTGGTTACACTTATGCTTTTATCCGAAGGCGTTTACCAAGACCGGAAGAGGGCGTTACAAAGTGAACACAAACAACATTTTCACACAGGCCAGTTCACAATTATTAAACCAATGCTTATCATGCATATTCTTATCTATGGGGAGGCCGCCTTAAAACCACGTTCAATTGCGATGCCTTGAGTAAACACGCGCACGCACGTCATTGAAGGGTTCAATTTGGGTACAAATGACAGGATGGGCGCAAAAGACGTCTAATACATAATGCTGGACCTAGACATTAAAATGCGATGCGACATTAGGTTTCAGTGGCCAACAATTTGGCAACGTTTTTTTACCTAATTGTACATATAATACAGATGATTATGATATAATATTATGTAGGTACACCCACATTTTCTGCAAATTTCAACTAACAGTTTGACAAACTCTTGAAAAATGTGGAAATCTGGCTTGGAAAAACATGCAAAATTGATAATTGCCAACTTTAGAATGTTATTTGTTGTTTATTGCTCAAAGTGTAACCTTGCTGAAGGCATAAACTTTCATGTTTGAGTATTGCAACACTTGCCATGTAAAGTCAGTTAAAAGGGGCGTGGACATATTTTATCACACGCTTAATGCCCTGCAGCAGAAGTTTGACATAGGTAGATATGACACAATTTTTCAGTGGCAATTTGTGTCAATTTTCACCAAGGTGTTAATTACCACACATGGCCAGTTGTCAACACATGATAGGACTATGTCAAGCACATACCACAAAGCGTTTTTTTGCTCTAAACTGCAGTTGTTTCGTGAAATTTTATCAAAACTTGATGATGTTGGTAGCATATAAGGTATTTATATGGCATTTTTGAAAGCGGTCAGGTGAACAATGAACATTTAATTTAAACTTTCCTATGCAACATATTACATTTCTAGTTCATGCTTAGAAGTGAAGGGAAATTAAGCCTCTCCAGGAGACATGTTGGTGTTGACTCAAATAACGACTTCATTATACCTGATGTGACTACAGATACTGCTTCAGTAATATAAAAATGCCTGTCTGTTATATCACAGGAAATAGGCCTGGAAGGGATTGTCCAACATGAGATTAGAATGTTGGTGAACACGAATGAACCCTGTCTTGTGTAACACGTCGGAAAACATACTCTCTTCCCCCCCCCCCTTATATCACAGGAAATAGGCCTGGAAGGGATTGTCCAACATGAGATTATAATGTTGGTGAACACAAATGAACCCTGTCTTGTGTAACACATCGGAAAACATACTCTCTTACTGTGTTTTGTTTTTCAAGAAATGACTGGTATAATTTACAGTTAGACCACAGGAAAGACACTAATCCATACACGAAAAACAAACGATTCATCTAAATCATTGGCCCAAAACAAATATTCAGTAACAAGGATAGGCATTTTAGTTTCTTCGACCAAAAATAGTTCTACTAATAATATTTTGGCTTGTAATGTACAAAATCTGCATGATTATACATGTTTTTGGGTTTACCAACCTTTTAGGCACTGCTTTTTGAGAAAAAAGTTTGTTTTCACATCGAAACATTGCAACAGGTATATATTTGGCCAATCTTATTGCAATTGTATTTACCTTTCCATTATAATAACAAGACACTTCTTTTCTCTGAAGACATTTTCATAGACATCAATGATTTTTACAATGTGTTGACAGCCTGATGCTCTCCAGTGCAAGTCAACTTCTCGGCGAGCTTTCGGACTGTCATGAAGCACCTACAAAATTCACAGACAAATATAGTTGGTCCAAAGAAAGCAGCAAAATAAAACAAACCATTCAAATTTAAAAAAGTCTGAAGTAGCATATTGCTAACAAACAACAATGCTTATTACTTGCTGAAAATGATTGCAGTACAACCTTGTGGTGGTTTGTTGTACAAACAGTACAGCTCCATAGCTCATAGTTCATTATTTAATAGCATGTTATCTAGTATTGTGGCGACATACAAAAACATACTTTCAATGCACACTTTTGTCCAGTTTTTCTATGCGTGCAGCCGAGCACTTTTCCATTGATTCCTAGTCCAAGGACATCGTTTGAATGTACTTTGTAGTCTTGATCTAAGGAATGCTTCTTCACATTTAACTGGTGCATTGTCGGCGGAAAATTTACACTCATAATTAAATAAAGTTCTACAACACTGCACTTTCTGCAGCTTTATGTACAGCAATAAGCTGTTGGTGAGGTGGTTAAAAACGGGGATATGATAAAAACTTCTCACATCCCAAACTCAATCTGCAAAAATGTATGCTCAATTTATGCTTGGTCTTGATTTCATATTCTTTTACATGAAAGGCTATATAAAAGCAACACCAGGATTACAGTACAGATAACACCATAATAAACAAACTGGAATAAAACTACTGCATTGTAGTAGTAGCTATTTGCTCATCAATACATAACTGTGGCATTGCTTATTATCACAGTCTTTAGCTACAGAGAACATGCCACAGAATATCGATATAACTCTACACAAATCTTTTTAAACTGTTGTAAAACTATCTATCTCATGCAAATTTTCAAAAGTCAGGTTTAATTAAAAGTATTATTGAAGAATAAATCTCTGACAAAGTAAGCTTTAAATTAGGTCTTGCTTCACACAGTTGACCTTTATTTAGCACTTTAAATGTGATTAATTTGCACACAGACAGAGATGATGACATTTATATGATCAACATGTGACAGATAGTAAAAATATAATGCTAAGCAGCAACATGGTGGCAATTTTTTATTCCGGACATATAAAAAGCTAACTAAGTTTGAGGTAAACATTTCAAAAAATAATAACTTTTCATTGTAATCACAAGTCTTGTGCTAGAAACGAAACAAGATGTCAAACTAGCCGTAAATAACTTGTCTAAAAATAATCAATTTGTATCATCATGCTATTAATTATTAATTACATTCCTTGAGAAACCATCAACATGCAAACCCTTGCATGATAGCAACATTAGTTTTTTTCTGTACTATATGAAAACAATCATTTTGGAATTAATTTAAAAAAACACATAAAAGTGTTATCGTAAAGGGTTAAATTATAACTCCTATAAAATTTCAAACACTAACAGAGGGTAGCACTAAAAGAAGAAAAACGTAAACGCAGGAAAAGCAGGAAATCAACACTGAAAGCAGAAAAGAAATGA